>WJEZ01001745.1:0-16015 GCA_009869925.1 Thalassaphorura encarpata
TATATAAACTAAGCGCCATGGCAATCGATGTTGACTTCCTATGCATTAGCATGCCTTAGGCCCTATTTAGAATGTACAAATTCTCTACAAATTTTGACCTTCTGACCCCGAAATATAATTTTTGCGATATAATGACCCTATCTCAATTTGTTGAGGAATATCAGAGCTACTTTCTTACAAAGTTTCAGCCCAATCGAGCACTTTGACAATGTTAAAAAAGTTGACCTTTGACCTCCTATCATTTCCGTACATATGGATGTTTGCAGATAATGTCTTCGCGAAAAATGTTTATACCACAGGTACTTTGAAAAAAATATAAATGGTTGAATTCTGTGAGTCGGCTTCCCATATGTTCCCTTGTAAGTATGGTGACCTCTTGTCACGTTCAAGAAAAACCACATGCGGAACACCAGTGATCCGTCGAGTAGATATTATGAAGTGTTAGAAATTTATATTCAAAATACATTAAAATGGAATGTCCAAGTAAATCAAATGATCGTGAAAGCATCAAACAGATTGTTTATGCTTGAAAAATTAGGATTACTTTTAGTGGTTTTGATACAAATGATCTTAAATTAACTTACACATCTTTAATTAGACGCATTCTAGAATATTGTTGCTGTACATGGGGCCCGTCTATAAGCAAGTCACTCACACGTAAATCGTCAAAGTTTGAATTAAGATGCCTATGTTCAATCAATATGGAAAGTCTATTTCCTCTAAGAATTATGTGAAAACTAACCTCCTTAGGACTTGAGACTTTAGAGGCTGCAAGATTATTATTAATCAATAGATTTGGAGTCGGAATTATGAGGAGCGAAAGGTCTTCTAACAACTTTTTACCAGCATTGGTTTCTAAAACGAGATCTCTTTTACCTCGTCTGAGAGTAAAAAGTGTCCTGGGCAGCATTTAAGAAATTTCGAAAACTTGAAGTAATAGAGGCTAACGCTGTTGTGAAAACGAAGGTAAAGGAAAAGCTTCGACTTGAATTTTTTACTAAAGGCAAGGTCTTGGTCATGTATTATGACAATAAAGATTATGCGTTAATGGATCGCAAGATTGAGCTTAATCGAGTAGTCCTGGATGCTCGGGGTAAGTACTAACATTTCATTAGTACGATGTAAAATAATATTGATATACTAAGCCAGGAATTATTTCTATATTTTGCTATTTCTTATTTCTGTCGCACAGACAAAGCAGAGTCTGTGACAACACTTGTACTGATTACCGAATGTGAAATGAGTACTAGGAAGAAAGAAGCGAGCTGAAGCTCCAGCATGAGGAGATTATGGAAATTGAAGGAATCCTGGAGAAGTAAAAGAATGCATACGAGCGTGCCAAACAACGCACGGAAGATGGAACCAAACACTACGCTGCACAGTACAGGAAATGGTAAAACGATGAAGTAATTTAACATATTTATTATTTAAAACATTCAGTAAACATGATATTTTCAACATTCTTTTAATTCCTATTTTAAGAATATATCATTCGCATCGAAAACTTCACGTTCGATGTGGTTAAGAAAGTTGCGGCTGGGGAGAGCAAAAAATAAATGTCTCCTGGAATCAAATCTACCCACATGATGAAAGTGCAATTAGTTTGTAGGAATGAAATTAAAAAAATTACTTAATTAATTGTAAATATAAACGAAAACTTGAATTAAACAAAAACAAAATGAGATACGTTGTTGGAGTCTCAGCTTCCCCTCAACTCCAGATTTAGAGATTTTTGGGGAATTGTAAAGCGGGATTGACGATTTAAAGTCCAGAAATAAAGTTTGGATCTAGTAGAAATAGCTCAAGTCCTAATTTCTTAGTTTGTGTTTAGTCAGTTTTTATAGCCTAAAGTCTGGATGTAATTGTGCTAAGTAAATTAGTAGTGATGAGGACTGGCAGGGGTCTTATAAATTCATCCTGGAGAGGTGCCTTGACTTAAATTTTGAAATGACATACAAATTCTTTTTAGTAATTTCATTACTTGGTTTATTTTGTCATACAAATTCCAGAATCCAGATTTTAAATCAAGGGTGCATATCTCACTCACTCATCCACCATGCCTACGTAGTAATTTACAGTTTAATTCTCCAAGCCATGTTCCCCAAGACTTCTGTTCCTGGAAATCCAAGTTTCCAGACAACAGCGACTAAACCATACATCTTCGGTCTGGATGTTGGTCATGTTGAGGATATTCACAAGAAGGCAAACCAAGTATTGAATATAATTTAATTTTAATTTATATATGATGTATATAGAATATATATATAGAAGGTCTAGCGCAATTATCAGTTTATTCCTTAGGAATCAATATTTGGCTACTTCCAGTTATCAGCTAATATGCGCTAATCCTAGAAGGATTCGGACGGATTTTTCACATTTTAAATCTATGACGAAAGATTTATCAGTTGCAGTTTTTCCTTGGAACTGCTTACAAGTATCAGACAATGGTAATAATAAGCAACAATTAACAATTTCATTTGGTTATTCAATAGTCTTGATCTTGACAAAAAAATTTTTCATATTCTAATTGTAGTACGGACAAGTTGTTTGGTTGGGGTTTTGTCAACTACGCCCACGAAGTCAAAAATGATATTCTATCTAGACTTGGGGAAAGGATTCTCTTGGAGGAACTCAGGTTTTTTAAATAGTTTGGAGTTTCTGCCACCCTGATTGATTTACATGAGACTGGAATTCCGTAGATCGCAAGTCTGTTATTGACTATGACTCAAGTTGATTCCAAACATTGTAAACAATTAGTAAGTTCTTGCTTTCACTTTGACAGAATTCGGCCAGTGAGTCAGGAATTTTTACCTTTCACGTAGTATTTTCTTTTTTGGCTAGTTTTGGGTTAAAACGAGAGTGAGAATGACAATAAAATATTCCATAGTTCGTTTTTAGATTTTTCCTTTTATATTTTCAAAGGTCGGAGAAGCTCATGGCCCTTTGTGATCAAGACGAATATATTTATCCAGTCCTGGAGCTGACTCCAACGATTCCGTCAGAATATGATATGCGTACTTGAATAAGGGATAAAGTCTCCGCTACTTTTATTCCAACAGGTACTCAATTACTTTCTACTAATCCTAAATACTAAAATTTTAAACTAAATTAGGTTTGTTCACCGGTCGGAATAAGCATGGGCACCCACGGTCTTACTGCCAAGCCATGTCGAAATTATCCAGATATTTCTTGGTAGTAGAACTCAATATCTTATTAAAGACGATAATACCAAGACGAAGACTTCAGAGTCTTTGGTTCGAGGTTACCGAAGAATTATCGGAGTGATTTTTGCAATTTGGGATGAAAAGCAAAAGAAAATAGGATCAAATGCGTCATTTCCCTTGCATTTATCTCCTGGGAGTCTATTTTCAAGGAATTATCTATCAAAAGTGGCAGAATCTATGGTATTCTCATTACACATTTTTCTGGTTTATTTGCACTTGCTGTTAGTTCAAATGTCACTTCAATTTTAGGAAGGACTTGATGTGACGAAAAATTCTGAAGAGAGAGGGTCGTGTGAGGGGGAAATACAAGACTACTAAACTAATCCAGGTTTGTTAATGACGATTATGAGTAAATTGTGATTAATTCGCCAATAATTGTCAGGTCAGGTATTTTGACATGCATGAAAAGTTTTGCCACAACAGTATTTCTAGTAATTATAGAGTTCCCATCCTTAGCAGTACAAAGTTGTTGGTTGTCGAGTCAACATTTTGAGACTGATTACAGAGTTACCATTTCATATTTAATTGTTGAGTTCATTGAGTTTAACAATTGACCTAACCTAATAACGACCAGGGCAAGTAAACTTGTAGTGTTGGTTCTCGTGTTGTTTGTTTGCCCTCTCTCCTTACAGGGTGGGTCCAATTCCCATCTGGAGAAATTGGAATAAAAATCGGGGACGGTTTGTTGACAAATTCGACAGCTCCACGACGAACCTCATTCGATCACTTTCATTCTTTAATTTTTCTAAAGGTTAATTTTGACTTGTTTGAACTTTAATCATATACTAAGCCCTCCAAAATTGGATCTGAGAATTTAGCGAGTGATTTTAATTAGTTTAGCTCCTGTATTTTCAATCTTTAATTAATTCCCATTCTGGTCATCATTAGCAACCTACCTGGAAAGTCAACAAATCGTCCCCAATTTTTATTCCAGCCAAAAGTACCTACTGGACCCACCCTGTAAGGCGAGCAGCCCAACAAACAACGTTTAGTTGCCCTGATAACGGCTATTATTTTTATAGGAGTTAATTCTGAATGCTTATTTTTTTATTTGAATCATGGCTCGTTCATGTAAAATTCAAGTTTTTGTGCTAGTGGAGACACACTAAGGTTTATGGTTATTTTGTGGAATAGTTTATTATGTTAGCCTAGGAAATTCTTAGGTTTCTAGATTTTAGTTTTGTCCAATGCATTTGTGTAATGAATGTTTACTATTTTACGAGTTTCGTATTTACTCAAACTTAAACCTCACTAAATTTTAAAACTAAGTGTAGCACAAACATTAACATTGATTTGTCTTGTTTATCCTTTGTTTTTGAACATGTCAAAACTTAGTTTGTTCATATTGATCCAAAAATACCAAACAAGTTCAACTCCAAAGTTGATAATCAAGTTCGGCAATTTTCCTACCGAAAACTATGGTAAAGTTATTAGATATTCTTTATCAACTGTCAGGCATAAACCTCAAATCAGTCAATTGAGAATAAAAACGTTAAATCTAAAAGTCAAATTAAATGACGTGCTTTGAGAAGCCGTCAACCCAATGGAATTCGGAAAATTTCACAACTTAAATTAAACAGTGTTTCCGTGGTAACAGCAAGAAAGTCTTTGATTCAACAAAGGGCGATTACGTATACTTTCTAGGGTTCATGGGGAACATATGAAACAAACAAACCAAATTTATAAATGTTAACATTTAATTTGGTGGATGATGAAGTTGAGTAAATAAAAAAGTAAACACCTGTAATACATCTTAGCCTTGAGAGAGAAATGTAGTTGTTACAACATAAACAACAACAACAGCAAAACGAACATATCATAACATAATAAAGGATAATATCATATTGTTT
Organism: Thalassaphorura encarpata; assembly: GCA_009869925.1. Classification (NCBI taxonomy): domain Eukaryota; kingdom Metazoa; phylum Arthropoda; class Collembola; order Poduromorpha; family Onychiuridae; genus Thalassaphorura; species Thalassaphorura encarpata. The sequence continues at coordinate 5,075 of WJEZ01001745.1, forward strand.
AACTTTCGTTAATCACCATATCAACATAATTAGGTTTACGTTGAGCCTCAACGTAAGCCTAATTATGTTGTTGAGCCCATCTTTCGAAACTGCTAGGCTTAAGATGGGACTACAATACTCATACATGTGTACTCCGATGAGTCCAGTTTTTTTAAAATAACCAAATCACCGAACTTGAATCCCCCTTTGTTCTTTCTTTTTGCGGGGAGGCTCTGCCAGCCCCCAAACCCCCATCCCCTGTTCTGGGTCTGTTGTCAAAACAGTATAACCTTTACAATATACCTTATAACCGATCCAACATTTCGAAATCTTTTTAGGATATTTGCACCGAATGCCTCAGATTACATGTAAATTAAATGCGGAAAATATCGAGTTCAACAACCTATCCCATATGAATTCTCAAAAGTTCTGAAATTTTTTTTGCAGGTAGCATGCAATTCCAATTCCATCAGCATTATATGGTTCCGAACTTCAAAACTCATCCAATTTTGCAAAATCGTCATACTTATTTGTACGCAATCAATTGAGACATTTGCCATCACCAATTGAGCGTGGAGGGCAGCAGCAATACTATCATTTTCGGAAATGTCCATTTCGTTCCCCAAACCCATGTCTGAGTCACTCAAGTCATTAAACGAAGTTTCGTATGCCCCGCTTTCGATTGTACGATTACGAAGTTCTGAATCCGTTGTCTCGATTCAGGCGTTGGAGCTGTAGTGACTCCCACGCGGCTTCCGCTTAATTAGGCCAAACAGTAACAGTGTTTCATCAGCCTCAGCAGAACTTTTTGTATTTATCTTCTCTGCAACAGCTTCCAATTTTAAGACCTCAACTTTTTTACCTTTATAGTTAGTGACTATTGTAAAAACAACAGAAAACTGTAGGCAAACATGGGGTTGTATACCGATTTCCTTTGAGTTTACTTACGCAGAGGGATTAAAATTTAAAAATGCTTCTGGTTTAATATTGCTGTCACTAATTCGTTATTTGAGGAACTATTCCTTGTGTACTGGAGTAAATAAAAATGTAAGCTTTCTGATGCCACTTAAATGGGATGTACACTTCTTCGCGACCGTATTGCTTTTAAATTGAACTACGTTGACGTCGATTAAACTATCATAATTTTCTGAAATCTTTGCCAGAGATCCAATTTTAGCTAAGCTTTCCCACGATGTATAATACAAGGTTGTGCGTTTTCTGGTTTAGGCCATGGATGGGGAGATAATTAGATAATACGTAATGGTCACCAGTAACACATGAAAAGTACATGAAAAATTCCAAAGAACCATGGAAGGGTATTCTACCGTTGGATGCTGACAATCCTTATGTACTAAAAAAAGTAAGTAAAACCTATCCGAGTTTTTATCAAAGGGTTAAGACATTTTATGCTCCCCTTGCATCCATGCACTGTATAGCTCCTTACCGGCTTGCAATTGGTTAGAGAGCGGGAGAGAGGACGATAAAGTTATACCCGGGTATGGAAAATTCAACTAGTTTGGGTAAACCCTTGGAACTAATTAACGGGCAATGTGTGCCCACAAATACAAGCACGGATTAGTCTTCCTTGTAATGTCTTTCAAATTATCCTTGATCCAATGCACCTTTCTTATATCTTGAAAGTGCTAGAAAGAAAAAGGACGCATTTAATCTTTTGAAACTAATTTTTTCAGAGACGAGAGATTGGATCTAGTTGAACGAAGGGTAATTTGAAAGGTATTAAGCTACGTTCAAACTTCTCGCTGAACTGTACACTTTGTCATAAAAATATTCGCTAAAATTTGCTTTTTATCACTATTGTAAAAAAAGTACTACTCTGGTTTTCATTTATTTTTACTTCGTTTTTTTTTAAATTTTTACTTCATATCATCTATAGTAATTTCCTTTTACTTTCTTCTTAGAAGTTGAGTGGAGTTCAACTTTTAAAGGAAAGTGGAAAGTGACAAGCTTCAAAGGAAATTGATTTTGCTTTGTCAGACTATAAATTTGAACTTAATTTCTTTGTTAAAATGAAAAAATTCATGGTAAAAGCGAGGTGAAAGTAAAAATGATCATAAAAAGTACAAACAAGGCGTTCGTAAGGAGAATAATCCATGTGTGTAAAAAAAATGAACTTGCTTGTTAATTAGAAGGGCTAACGCATCTACGCATGCCAGTTTGAATTTTCCATAGCCAGACCCGTACCTGGGTATAACTTTACGGACGTGCGGGAGAGTCCATTTGAACTGCCGACAAAACATTTAACATTAGTCTCCCTCTGCTTGTGTACTAAGGAGGAGTGCTCTGGCTCTCGCTCTTCCTCTCTGCTATTTGGAAAACATCAAATTATAAAGTAAACACACCGGAATAAAATCTTTAAAGCACACGTTTCCTTGTATGTGACATTTACCCTGACCTGATCTGACCTAAGAAATGTGAATGAAAAATTCCGTAATATAGTCTAGTCCCATGATTTGCCTTCTCTATTAAGGTCCATGTGCCATGATCCCCTCTCTCATGATGTCAACAAAGGAAATACCGTGTTGTGAGCGATGACAATTTATAGACAACGTCCGGAATCTGATTATGATTTATAAAAGAACCAAGCTTCCAAATCGAAACTTCCCAAACTGCTCGTTGTCTACGATTATGTGCATAATTTACATCAGCCAGCCAGTTTGTTGTGTCGTGGATCCAGTACTTTGACATATTTAAAACTTGAAGGAGTGTTGGGTGGGTAAACCCGTTAGTGAGTTTTCATTGAGTGCCAGGTTTTGGAAATTCACCAAGAAACCCATTTCGAGCAAAAATGTCTCCAATTTATTACCATAAAGGAGATGGTTGAGTTCTCTCATCGATATGGTGGTATTTGGATTATCTGAAAACAAATGAAGAATGTCACCGTAAGTTGTTACACCATGATTTACTTTTATATAAGAAACATCCAAGATTTCGTGGCGATATTTTATTTTTGTTTATGAAATCGTCTTTCCCTAACTTGAAATTTATTACTGAAAATGGAACTCTCCAAGGCTACTCTACTCATTTGATCACCGCACTCAATTTTAAAATGGCCCATTTTACGTTTCGCAAAAATCATAAACTTTGTTTTTCTAATGTGTACTTTAAAATAACATTTATTCATATGATTTAGTGTCTCAAATGATGTGTTTTAAGGAACTGTGTAATGTCTGAATCACTAGCATTTAGTTAGGTTGGTCAGACGGTACCAGTACCAGTAGTTTCAGCTCGTTAGGTTCAGTTTTTACAAATTAAATCCCGACTTTAATCTAATCTTAAATTCCTGCACTAGAAAGCATGGCATATACATTGTTTGCCTTTCTTACTTTCATGCTCCTTTGAAGTTATTCATTTTCTTTTGGGAAAGTTCTGCACATTTTGATGGATCGCTTAACCCATTGGCTTAACCATTTTTTCATGAATTAGCATCCTCAGATAATTATAAATTCAGATGCGAAAAAATCCGGGGTTACTATAATATAAATAATAGTATAGAAATTATAGTATGATATTGGGATAAAATAATTTTTGTGTTAAGATTTTCCAACAAATTTTTGTTAGTATGAATCAATTTTTAGCATATGTTACTTTCAAGAATCTACCAAATATTCAAAATTTAGAATGATGAGCGAATGGGCTTGTGTTTATTTCTGAAAATTTCGTTTAGACCTGCACACTAGACCTGAATATTGGACAAACGTGAATAATTGCATAAGTTTGGAAATGGGAAGCTAAAGCGGCAAGCTTAAACTTGACGATTTTTGTCGAAAAGTTATTGCAATATTTGTTGATTATATTTAATGTCAAATGTAGTGATGAGTTGTTAGGAACTACCCTTGTAAATTTCTTCGGGAAAAGGAGAATTGTATAAATAGAAAATGACATGCCAGCTACCCTACCCGACATTTAGACCTGCTGGAGCATTGAACGACAGTGTAAGGAGACAATAATTAAAGAGGCAGAGTGCCAAAAGTGTTTCTCACATTCAGAATGTGAGAAATCAATGGAACATTCTGAATTTGAGCTTTGGTGTAGTCTAGTCACTAAACCAAGTCAACTTAGCGTCAACCGCCTAGTTCTTTCATTTATTTCATTTGACGGGGCAGCTTAGGGTGTAAGCCTCCAAATACCCCCAACGGGTTGGGTATTACTGTTGGACTCCCGGTTACCCGATTCCCAGGTTTATTTATTTCCAGGCCATATATTTTCTTTGTAATTAATTACTACGACTAGATTACACTTTCAAAGTTCTGCTCTTTCAAACATTTGGAACACGCATTGAAGAGGTTTTCACACTGGCCAATTGATGTTATCATTCCAAATTATAAAATATCCTTATAACAATTTGCTGTGAGGTTTATTTCACAAGAATACATTGTTATGGTCCTCAGCTGACGGAATTGGTATTGTTTTCACTATCGTATATTTGTTAGGGTAGAAAGTAAAATTAAGCATGATTTAGCTTGTGCTACTGAATTTAAATTAGTGCAACTCTTGGCATAGTCCTGAGAGTGGTTTTCCCCTTCTGTGTTAGTGCTGCGTGTATAATATCTTCTTTAAGCTAGATTTACTACAGCCTAATTAAAATCTGACTTAACTCCCTTGACTCTCTAAAAGACTTGACTCGTTTTACGAGCAGTGTTGAGTTTATGCTGGGTTTGATGAAAAAACCTTCGTCACCCCGATATCTTCTAAGCTTGAATAGAAGAACGCGTCAGCTCTCTCGTATTGTAAGGGGTTTTGTCTTGAAGAACGGAAAGTAATTGGACAGATAAGCCTTCAAAACTGAGGTGGAATTAATGAATAGCAGGGTCTTATTGTTCAATCAGAATTTGCATTTAGGCTTGACTTTGTCATTCAATGGAAAGTAGAAAGGCAGGTAAGTCAAGGTGGATTGCTTGGGACTCACATGGTTGACTAAAACATGGGACAACCGGTGTATAGAATCTTCCTTTTTACGTCATGGATGTACATAAACTAGAACCTATTACAAATTGAAATTTTGGAAACAGTTGCGCACTTTCCTCTGTCTATGTTATTTTGTATAGAGGAGTTGATTTGAATTTAAAGATAGAGACCGGCGCTAGAGTCATTCTACTGAGGGTGGATCGAAAGAGAAGATGAGAAGATAATGTAGACAGGAAAGAAAGCATGTACTAAGATGTAGCTAGTGTTGTTACCTGAAGGGAAGGATAAGGATGAGTTGACAAAGTCTCAAGTTATAAGAAAACGCTTCATTGGAAGATTTGATGTGATGGTCCGGGAATGCGCGCACTTACTTAGTATTCATGTGGATGGAAATTGTAGAGCTGCTCGAGTTAAAAATTCGCTTCCGCAGGAGGAAACCCAAGAGGAACCAGAGAAGTAGGAAGGAAAGAACAAAGGAACTGAAGATCCAATTCACGATCATCCCAGCCGTCAGACAGATCTACAGACTTGACTAGACTACGAGAATTCATTCCAGAGAAGGAGAATAAAACTTGTCTTCCTTTGTAGAACAACGCTTAAGTGCAAGGAAGAAAACAAATCAATCCTAAACTCTAGGGAACAACAGGAGACGCAGGTCGCGTCAAGATTCACTTTCGAAGTAAACTATCGGCTTGATACATGAACCTTATCACTGGACCTTCTGTCGTATTAATTTTACCTAACGGATTAATTCTACATCCAATTTTTATTTGAAGCCTTAGGACTATTATAATATTTTGGTCCAAGAAGTCATTTGTCCAAATTCAAAGACTTTTAATCCACTGACATAACACTTGCAGTACGACACTAGCAAATAGTGCTATTTAAGCAAGTACTTGGGTTGAATGAATGACTACAGGACTGGCTCTTGGCTCTTGTGTGTTTATTTAGCCATGCTCACCGAAGCTATACTGAATGATTATGAATAGATGAGTTGTGCAATATCCTATAGAAAGATGTAAGGAAGATGAGTTTTTTGTTAGACCTGATGGATTGGGGAAAACGGAATAACCTGAATTGCTTCGGGTTCTAGCAGGCCTGAACCTGGACCCTGAATTGATTTGAGCGTACTAAATTCACACTTAGATCGCAAGCTCTTCAAGGCAGAATACTATCGGGAGATACAACTTGGTCACAATGACCCGATCCTGATTGGAGTCGAGGCGAAAATAGATATTAGACAGTTCTGTTCTTTGAGCCTAGGTTGACGTCATCGTCCAAAAGTCATAAGGAGCTAAGCTTGAATATTACTAACGTGCAAAAAGATAGTAAAAGCAATTTCCGTCTTCAGACTTCCTGTCGTCCCTTTATTCCATTTTACGATTTGAGGAAATAAGATCTCATCGTCAGTCTTTACGAATTCTACGTTGTACTCGGCTCTACAGGTAGAATTTCCTCTGAAATGATTGTCGAGGATTTTCCCCTGTCGTTACGAAATGAAAAGCTGATCCTTTTTTTTTCAATTTCAATTTGTCTGAAAGACACGAAATTTCTGTTGAGCTTGAGTGAGAGTTGAAGCGATACGAAATACGAGTTTCGCTTTATTTTCCATGATATCTTCAACTTACAAAGATCCTTCGACGATAGATTTTTCTGCGGATTCGGTGAACTACTTGCTGACAGAGAAATCTTAATTCTGATATCGAGGTGTCTTTTATATCACTGCCAATTCAAAGAATGATCGCCTTGATAATATGGAGCGTTGCTACTATTTCCAGATAGATTATCAAATTTAGATTTCGATTTAAGTGTTAGATTTCGTTCATACTACTACTGCTAAACTCATTTTGCAATGGGATTTAATTAATGAAATTTAAGCCTTGTTTGCCGTAGTGTTAAGCAGGTATGAGCAACGTTCGCATCAAGTATGATAAAAGTGATAAAATTTTTAATTTATGCTTATGCATTATTAATACACTTGTACTCATCAAATTCGAATCTCTAGTAAATAAGTGAACGTGGGATTTATTCTGCCCTAAGCCCTACTTGCATTCAACCCATCCTTTGTTAAGTAGAGAAATAAAGACGAGACAAGATTATCCCCGTTTGTCAGAATCAGCCTCAATGAATAGACTCTGATGCTTAATCCAGTTCTGTCTTTTCTTCTTTTAGATTTATCAAGATGACTTGGATGTGGAAATTGAATTTTTTTGGAGTGCTCATCCTAACCTTTGCTCCAGCTCTCTCGTCACATTCTAGAAAGGAAGGACAAGGAGGAGGCTTAACCACCAAATTTGAGTTCACTCAACCATCCTATAATGCTTCAGTGCCTGAAAATTCCTTGGCCTCAACATTGGTCATTCCTCTGGAGAAAATGGGGATTTGGAATTGGGACGGGAGTCGGATTATTAAATTTAGAATTGTTAGTGGAGATCCTTTTCGGTTATTTCGTGTTGAACCTAGACAAGTGGGAAATTTCTGTTTCCTCAATATACGGGTCCATAGTAATGAGAGGATTTTGAACCGAGAGTTTAAGGATATGTACAGAATTCAAGTGAAAGCAACGTTGTATTCATCTTCTCCATTTGGAATGATTGAGAATGAAACGAATTCATTAGGAGGAGGAATGAGCGAGTTCAAATATCGGTCGAGTGAAAAGAAGTCTAATCTGAGAAGTAAAGATCGCCTTCATCCTCTTCCACCAAATGGAGAGAGGGAAAGTCAAGAGAAAAGTGAGAGTTTAGTTACTCAATCCACAACTACTCGGATGACGACGACTATGAATGAAGGTGTACCTTCCCAGAGTTCTTTGGACTCAAACGGGAGGAACAAGAGCAGAGCTTTGAAAGGGCTTCCAAGCTGGAAAGAACTTCAACTGAAAAGTCCAATGTCTTCGAATAGTAGCTCCGAGTTAATAAGTCCAAAAGAATCTGATCAAAGGGATAGAAACAGCTATGACGGCGTCCTCATGGTCCCTTCATCAACTTCAACAGAGCGAAATGTTGGGACTGAAGGAGGAAGAAGCGAATCTGTATTTAGAGTAACGAGAGCAAATAATTTTAGAAGAAAATCTGCAAAGAAACTAAATGAGAAAAGTAACGAGAGTAGTACGAGTAATCCCTTTCTCCTTCAGAAACATACCGTGCGAAGAAGCAGTTCCTCAGATGAAAGAAAGTCCACTAAGCCACGCGATAGAAATAAGAGTGGAGAGAGAAGAAAAAATAGGAAAGAGAAACATTTGACTAGCTCAGCCGAAATGAAAGTTTACATGTCTACAACATCGGGTCCAACAATAACACCAGCTGCACCCACTGCCATTCCCACTCCCCTAGTGTCAAAAAGAAAGGCTGCTTTGATTCCCTTGTTGGAGACTGAAACTCTTGTTAATATTGAAATACTTGATATGGTAAGTAAAACTCAAGTATTATTTAATTACAACTTTGCAGAATGTCTTAAAATTGATCAATGCAAGGAATAGTTCCAAATTCTTATGCTCAGTAACTAGTAATGCATTTCGTTTAGTATTAGCATAACCTCAATAATGTTATGCTCAGTGCGCGTATTAATAAGGCATGTGTAATAATTTACAAAATGTCTTGTTCGCTTTAATGTTATAAATGAAATTGAAACCCAGCACGTTTCCACTTGGGTGTGGGATAAAGAAAATTACACAGCCTAGATTCCAAAATTACCAATGAATATTTGATTACAACAGTTCATATCAGCCAGTCTAATTGGTCAGGTGGGCTGGGCACACGCCTTTGCTTACATATATGTACATATGTTTTACAACTGGAACTGTTTATTCTAAAATCATGAACTTAGCAAATTAATAGTATCTAAAACTAGTTAAATTAAGGCAATAATAAAATGAGGGTAAAACAGATTAAACCAAAAAGAATGAAAGAAAATTACAAAGGAAGAAAAGTTAAGTGATAACCAAACAAAGAGCGATAAAGATTCTGATAGGCCTGCAACATGGTGGCTAGAAATTGTATATTCCAATGTTGTCCCCATAGAATGTTCACTGAATTTCAGGAACGGCTCTACTTTTCCCTCTAAGAAGAACCGAGTTGGATATATAGGACTGGATGTTGAATAATCATTTAAAAGATTTAATAATTTTGCATCATGGATCACACTTTGCATTTGAATCCAGACAAAACTGTACACTGTTATGAATTATACAGCGGCTTAAAATAATTAGAACGTTCTTTTCTCTGCCCTTAGGATGACAATGTGCCTGTCTTGGAGAACTTGGTGTACGATGTTGGTGTGAATGAAGATGCTCCTATACTGTCAAAAGTTGCAAGAATCTCTGCAGCAGATGCGGATATCGGGAGAAATCAAGAGATTTATTACAGGTATTTGTTTGAATTCTCTTTTCACTTGCTTGATCCCCGTTAGTGTATCATAAGATTAAATCCCCGAATTACCTTAAGTAGATGATTGCGTGTGGCACACGGAAAACCTAGGTTTAATTTCCGGAAACCGATGAATAGTGGGAATTTCCATACCGGACAATGCAAATAAATCCACCCAAACATGTTTGTGAAAAGCGGGTATTATTTTGCTAGTCGCAGTTCGATAAGCGTGAACGGTTCTGCTTGTCAAATCAAAAAACTTAATTACCACACAAGCCTCCAGCAAAGTCTGGTGTGAACTACTCAGTTCTCTCTGCATTAAATTGACAGTTTTCACTGCAAACATTGGTGGAAAATAATGCTAGAGGATGAACTAAACCGAGTATTTTAGTCGGATTCCAGGCAGACATAATCGATTTCTTAAAGCTTATGTGTACTTCTTGCATGAAGGAAACGGAAGGAATTTGCTTCCCCTAGTTTTTTTTTTGTTACGTGCTTCATGGGAGCCGGAACTAATATAAGAAACAAAGGAGGGAGAGAATGTGAGGTTTTATTTTTACTGAATCTGGGTAACAGAAAACATGGGTAACATACGGTGGTCAGAAAGGGATTATTTGACCAGTAGGGTTGAGGACAAACCATTATTTTCATTGAGATGACATTTCGTGCCATCCAATGTGTCCAACTGTCGCACCTGTTTTTTTTCGTAATAGAACTTGTATTGGAGAACACTGTATAAGAATTTATATTGATTTTCTTGCAACAAGCCTGACTTGACGAAGACGTATGAGACGTGTGGTTTCTTCAAATTAATTACTGTAATTGTCACGAAGCCGGCCAACATGGAATTGTTATACTTCTGAAGAATTTTTAGCTGACGCTCTTTTGGAATTCAGCTGAAATTAAATCTTTGAATATAGTAGGGTACTAATTCTTCCTTTTCGACTCTTAGTTTCAGCCTCTTTTGTTTGCGAATTTAACAAATACATAAGGCATGACTTGCTTACTTATGTCCTCTTTATTGAGATTTGTCGAGCTACAATGTCTATATATTACCTTGTTGGTGGAGTCTACATTTTTTGACTGGCCGAGTAAAAAAAGCTATTAGCTATCTCTCGAGAGTTAATCTTTATCTCATATCACCCCGATTAGTCAATTTCAGGCACACAGTTGGAAGTCATGACTTGAAGTTAGTTCAGTTAGTTCCATTCTATTCAGCATGGACATTATACGCAAGCAAACAACAACTGGAATATCCAAAATGAGTCAAGACAACCATTTTTCTCTCTCCAGGTGACGTCATACTTAAAAAATTGAATGTTTTTTTCTTGTTTGGTGATCATTTAACATTGCCGAGATAGACGGTGATCACCAGAGAATATCTACTATGCAGAGGGCATTGTGATTAGAAATTATTTTTCTCTTACTTTAATTCCACTTTTCATTAAATATTAATTTGGTGCAGGATAAAATATTAAAATTAATTTTTTTACCTGTACCAAATTTATTTTAAAACTAAAATGGCGTTGACTTTGTGGAATTCTGAAGGAATCTCGAAAAATATTGTACAGTTGCTACGGTATCCCTAGACTTGGTCAGGTCAGCTCAAAAATGAAGATTTCTGAGAAAATGTAATTGTTACGAAGTATGATGTCACCTGGTAGTAGGTTTT
>WJEZ01001746.1:0-16009 GCA_009869925.1 Thalassaphorura encarpata
ACAGTGCATTGCATTGCAGGCAGAAGCAGAGCGGAACTCAACTCCTTTTGTTTGTTCAGTAATCTGAAACTATTTTATGGCCTCGGAGATAAATCTAATCCTAGTAGTAGTAGGGCCAATAGAACATTCCTATTCTTATATTCTGCCGTTTTCTTCTCCCGTTGTTTTTTCCTCTTGACGCATCTTCCTAGTTGATCTCTCGTCTTGCCTCTCATTCATTCGTCTTCTTTTCCTTTTCTTCGTTCGGTTCGTACCGTAGGCCCTAGAAATTGAGATTATTAGTTTCTTTTATGTTTTTTCTCTTGTGTTCTACTTACCTGGTGGTGCTTATTACCAAAATTAAGGTTTAGGAACGAAAGCTACAGCAATAATCCCGCCAGTCTCTAAATTACCCGTTTCCTTCTTCAGAATCTTGAAGAAGAAGAAAAGGAAGAAGTGTTTGGATAGAATGGAATGGCTTTTGGTTCATCGAGAAGCTATTCAGGGATTAGTTATTGGTCTCAAGGCAGATAGGGCAGAACAATTGAATTCAGAATAGATACGTACGTGGGCTTGCCGTTTGCCTAAGGAAAGAAAAGAAAACGAATGGCAAAATTGCAATCTGTTACATAGTCCTTCTTGCATCCATGTCCATCTAAGAATCTAAGATCTTTCAGATGGGAAGAAAAGGTGGTGAAGGCAGGCAAGGAAGCATTTCTAGTGAAAGTGAAAGACAGACAGATGGACTGATAGACTGACTCACTTCACTATATCCACTTGCGTTGGCCCTTGCCTTGGGGATACTCATTGAGGTCGGCCTAACATTTTTGACTGCATACGTACATGCATGCATTCAGTCAGTAAGAACCCAATTAACCAGTCAGCTACGTCATTCACTTTGGAAACTCAATTAATTGAAAGAAAAATAATTAGGATGGAGAATGGGAAAGGGGAAAGTTCAATTATGGTAGCTTACAGACCTATTTACTACGCAAAGGCTGAGGCTAAGGTTGATTATCTGTTGCACGCAAGAATGTTTGTCTTTGGTTTGAAAGTTATTTTTGCACTTGTACTTGTTTTTCTTTGTCTGTCTGTAAATTGAAAACATTACAAATTCTTATGCAATTTCACATAAGAACAGAACTTCTGCCCATCGGGGAAAATAAAGGAAAGGTTTAGTTTCTCACATTTTAATTTATTAATTACATTTATTAATTACAACATAGGAGACGTCATAAATTCGCTACGAGACAAAGAAAATGCTTATTTTAATAAGTTGACGAGTTAAATCTGTGTCGTTGCAGCTTTCTCTTTGTTTGACCAAGCGGATCATGTGAAATAGAGACTGTGAAAGTTGTATGCTATGCTATGCTATGCTAAGATATTGTAAGTACTTAGGTACGTTGTATTGTACTGTTCTGTAAGTTTCCAGACGAGTAGAAATCGGATTAAAATATTACCTGCCATGCTATGCCATGCCAAGGAAAAGATAGAAGACTTTGACTCTTTGTTCTACATCTTACCTCTTCTTCCTTGCTTGGGTGAACCGCTGTCCCATATTTTTGGACATGTTCCGATCCCTCTTTTTTGAGTGCATAAAAGATATTTCTACTCTACTCTACTTTCACTTTGCTTTTACATATTACATTTCTATTCAATTTTCTGATGCGTAGCCTACCGTTCCGTAGCTGAGTAATAATATGTCTTCTATTGTTTCCAATATGAAACAATTCATAACCCATGTCCATGTTCCATGCTTCAGTTCTAATCTGAACACAGATTTATGAGAAAGTCACTCGACTGTCTGTCTGCTAAGGTCGAGGGAGATATTTCTCATAGTTATTGTTAGTGGCCCAGGCCTAGGCCTAGGCCCCTGGTCTGACAATCGGGTCAAAGAGTCGCAGGATAGGATAGGATCGATTCATTGCTTGGCCATTCTTACGATACGATTTGCGATTGTGACAGACGAGACGATAGGCGGATGAACATCATGGTTCTGGAAAAAACAGCAGGGGTATCCATTGCATGTGGTAGTAATAATATGTCTTCTATTGTTTCCAATATGAAACAATTCATAACCCATGTCCATGTTCCATGCTTCAGATCTAATCTGAACACAGATTTATGAGAAAGTCACTCGACTGTCTGTCTGCTAAGGTCGAGAGAGATATTTTTCATAGTTATTGTTAGCGGCCCGCCAGGCCTAGGCCTAGGCCCCTGGTCTGACAATCGGGTCAAAGAGTCGCAGGATAGAATAGGATCGATTCATTGCTTGCCCATTCTTACGATACGATTTGCGATTGTGACAGACGAGACGATAGGCGGATGAACATCATGGTTCTGGAAAAAACAGCAGGGGTATCCATTGCATGTGGTAATGGTAATATGTCTCTATGCTATGCTTCCTTTGGTCTGCTCTGGTTGGTTCAAGAGAACTCTATCTTGATGACATGAAAAATTAATTCTCAACCTAGTGGAAAATTGGGTTCCATTTGTCCCGTTCATCAGATCAAGTCCGAGAAACTGAGGCTGTAGCTGTTGCATTCTATTTTATTCTTCATCCACTTTGTCTGGTCCACTAGTAGATCATTTTGTTTTCCTATCATTCTACCATTAGCAAGCATTACACGGGGGAAGAGAAAATCGGATCGAGAGAACCAAAGTGCCTTGCGTTGCGTTATGTGTGTGTGTGGTGCTCACCTGTCCGCCATTTCACTACACCAGATTTCTCATCTTGTCAACCATAATTCACTATACTCGCCTCCATTTACCCTAACCTAACCCTACTACTACTACTCTTTTTCTCTCTGTTTGTCTGTCTGTCTGGAAAAATATAACATTATACTTTACTTTTCTTGGCAGATAGACAAAACCAGGAAAAGAAGAAAAATCTGTACGTGAGTAATGTAGCTCAGGAGGACAAAACGTAACAAATTATATCAGGATGAAATATATTTAGAGAAAAAAAAGTAACCAACTGAGTGGTGAAACTCGGTTGGCAGAACGCAGAAGGTGGGTAATTTCCAGACCAGACCAGACACCCACACCATCAGGAATTATCCGCCACGCCACGACACACGTAATAAAGAACTCACGAGGTTGGGGCTAAGGATATTATTTACTTAGTTTTCGTTTTCGTGTTATCTTGAACATTAAATTCCACCCGTTGTTGATATACGACCCATGTAATTGCATTGCAATAACTGTGGCAGTGGCAGTTTTTGAAATAAGGCGGAATGACACGCAAGAAAAAAGAAAAGAAAATGAAGACTTGATCTAAATTAGAGGAAATTGAGTAATCCGACTCAAGGGCCAGGGCCAGGCCAGGCCTTATGGGCAAATCGGATTACATCATGGTTGGTCAAACGAAGTCAACGAATTTCCTGTTCATTTCATGATTTGGTCACACAACTTGCGTGGGTTTCATATGTACGAGTACGTATGTGGGTTTGAGGCTTGGCTTGGCTTTCACAAAATAAACCCTTTTGTCATCACCACTTTCAAAATTTGGACTTTGGCATTGGGCTTAGGAGGCCTTTTAACACAAAAGTCAACAAATTTCCTGTTAATTTCATGATTTGGTCACACAACTTGCGTGGGTTTCATACGTACGAGTACGTATGTGGGTTTGAGGCTTGGGTTGGCTTTCACAAAATAAACCCTTTTGCCATCACCACTTTCAAAATTTGGACTTTGGCATTGGGCTTAGGAGGCCTTTTAACACAAATTAGACTCGTAGATTGTCCACATCAATGCAAAACTTGAACAATTATTCTAGAATCAAAACAAAAGTGAAAGTCAGTGGTGGTGGTGAAAGCTTTCATCTGGTCATTTGGTCTGGTTCCAGGCTAGAAAACCAGAGTTAGAGTTTTCACTCTATTGCTTCAGATAATTTTAATCTGAATGAATGTACACGTACAATACCTTCGCTTGACTAATTTGAAAGGTTCTCCTCCCTCGGCTATAATAATTGAAGAATAGAATTCTGACTGACTTTCACTTTGAGAATATTGCTTTGCATTGCGGATACGAAACGAATGAACTTTCCATTTTCCTTTATTACAAATTCACTATAGTGGTAGTACCTCCTGGGTTCCATTTCTATTTGATATTCTTTGTTCATTCAAATCTAAAAAGTTCTCTCGGCATTAAAATTTAATAGTCCAGGCGAGGCGTCTAGTCTGATAATAATCCTTGGAGGATTATTAAACTTGTATCTACTACAGAGGAAATCCACAATAGGTACTCGAGCAAATTTTCATATAGAGAATCTGTAACTGTAACTAAGTGAATTAGGTTCGTTGGTATTCAGTTGACATGCGGCGCCTTTTCGTCATGGCATGGCATGGCATGGCAGTAGGCTAACATAATTGTCATTTTCTTGAGAGAAGATCTCTAGAGATTTTCTTAAAGGACACTTATGACTTGAGCAACGGCAGACGCAGATGCAGAATCCAGTTCCTGTAGCTCTAAGTAATAATTCTGAGTGTTTTGTTCCATTCGCACGGGATTGTTAAGATATAATACGACGATGGCTTCTTATTTCTGGGAGACACACTACATATTCGAGTTTTCTCATCCTTCTTTTCTCCTAACAAAGAAGGCGACGATGATCCTATAATATTTCATCCATCAGAATTCTTCTTGCCAAAATGACTCTGGAGTCCAATAATGCCTTTCAGAAAACAGAGAGTCATTTAATAATAAAGAAAGCTAAGGCAAGGCATGTGCTTTCTTCACAAGGAAACATTTCAAGCCATTAGTTAGTTAGCCAACCATTTTTTCATTAGGATTTGGCCATGCCAGGCCACTCTGAGTTGGAATTTTCCTTGTTAGACGCGTCCATTTGAGTTATCCTTCAGAAAAACACAAAGAGTTCCAATTCTTCCTATTTTCTTCTTATGGTTCCTTCAGATATCTTTCTGTTCATGGATCCATGTATGATAGGATGATAAAGTAACTTTCTAAGACAGTAGTAAAAGGTTGAATTTATCAATGGAGATTGCACGGCATAAAAACGACACTGAAACGTAAAAAAGCTGATGCAAGCACTTTTTCTCCGGCCAGGCCAGAACTTTTAAAATGATTGTGTTTTGAAAAGGTCAATTTACTTCCAATTTTTCTTTGCTAAAAAATTAAGGAAATTCTCATTTGCAAAAATGTCTGAAGAAATATATCTTATCGAATTATGCAATATAAAGACAAATTTCACTTGACAAATTTGAAAGAAATGTTGAAATTGAAACCCGAATAGGGCGTTCAGCTATCAAATTGGAGTTTTCTCAACTTTTCCTAACTTTGAAAAGTTTGAGAAAAAGAAATCGGTTTTATTCAACTTTTAAATCACGAGGTTGAATTGAGAATAGGGAACTTGTTTTGCACATGAAAGTACTTTAACGCCACATCAAGCCAAGCCAAGCCAAGGCTTATGTCAGAATACACCTACCTCGTAGTACCTATACTTACTTAAGAGAGAGAATCTTTTTTATCCAAATTCCACATCCACTACTCACTCTTCTAAAGTGCCCGCATCTCCTTTGGGAGAGAGCATTAAAGAGTAAAGTATTAGGAAAGGTGCTTTTGCTTTTTTCCTCCAGCAGTAGTAGTATTAAAGGCTCCACAATTTCCAAACTTTTATTGCCTTTGCTTTCAAGACTTGACTTGACAAGGGGTTTTAAGCTCCTTTCCTTTGACTCTATAAAAAATTAAAAATCTGATTTGAGATTTAAGTGCGAACCATAAAATTTCCTTTGAGGACAAATGCGGCCGTATCATTCATTCAATGATTTCTTTGGAAAGTGCGTTCAGTGAAAAATTATATTCTCTCCGGCATTTTGTCCCGTACGTACGTCAATTTCGGAGTTTTTATGTTGGTTTACCTTTTACCTTGTATATTCTGGAAGACTGACGCACGTTATCCTTAAAACCGAAGACATGTTGTCAATTCACTGGGCTGGTGGTGGATGCATGGCAGAGAAAGATAGTTGAGCATTTTCCATTATGTAGATGAGAATAGAACTGGAAGAAGATGATTTGAAGAGGAAAACATGTTAGCATAGCTTCCGTAACGTATGTAAGTTGAGAGGTAGGGAAATGAAAATATACTACAGAAAACAGAGCAGAGCGGATATTCATTTTTGAACAACGAACGTCACGATTCAACAAAGAAAGCCTTATAACAATTTAACAAGGCTGTAAGGCAAGGCACAGGTGAATTTGGATTTTAATATCGGAAATGATGATTTAATATTTTGTTTTTCCAATCTGAATATAGATCCCGGCATTAAGATGGATTCTTACTACGCATCCTACCTTAATGAATCTTCCGATTTCGAGGCAGCAGTTGCGGAAGCCTTAACCGGAGACTACGCAGAAATGAACGGAACGGCTAGCCCACCACTCGGTGTTCAAGACCCATACTGTGGAACAGGGATGCAAGAACTCAGCTCTTCTTATAGAAATATTCATGGCTATACAAGTATTGCCGTTTGTATTTTTGGAAGTTTAGCAAATTTTCTCAATCTTGTCGTCCTAACTCGCCGATCCATGATAAGTCCTACGAATGCTATTCTAACTGGGTTGGCCCTTGCAGATCTTCTCAACATGATTGAATATATTCCATATGCTATCTGCAGCTACATTTGGCGTCCACCTAAAACCTATGGTTGGGCTGTCTTTGTACTCGTGCACGCAAATTTTGGACAGGTAAGTTCAGCTCAAGTTTTATTTTCGGACACGCAATGCTAAATGCCAACTAATGCCTGAAAAGTTTACATAAGGTTTGGCCGCAGAGCAGAGGGATGAAAATGCATGCGTGCATGTAAAATATTTGAGAAGGAAACTAGGAAGGAAAGGTCTGGGAAATGTCGTCTTAACCTGAATACGGGTAAGGCCGTGTAAGGTAGGACGATCAGGAGAGTCGTTTGTGAATTATAGCAGTCATTTAGGACGAGGACACAATGGTAAGTGGAAGACACTCATGGCCTGGCCTGCCTGAACCTTTCCGGGTTCCTTCCTAGGGCTTTATTCTCCTGCTCCCGAACTATACACATGTCAGCGTCACAGTCACCGAAACAAATTATCCCTTACTGATCTTCCTCAGACACATTGATCAGAGATTTACTTCACTCCAAAATTCCTTTCCTTTTCACCGCAGTGCTGTTCTGGGATGAGGAGCTTGAGCTTCTCATTGACAGCTCTACTAAATGTTGATCCTCGGTACTCACTCACCCTCAAATCGTCTAACATTGTCATTGTCACACATCCACATCCTAGGACAACTGGCTCAAGATTCTATTTCTCTTCTCATGACAAAACATGGGATTGAGGAAGACAAGACATGGAGTGTGCATTTAGGGAAAATGAGAAAATACTCTAATGTAATCTAATGTTCTAAAGAATTAGCAAAGTGAAAGCGAAACTAGAGTTGTGACTGTGGCTGAATACACGAGATAAGTGATGTACTGTTGAGCCTCAGCCAAAGCACTAGCACTAGCATCCATGTCCAAAATTGTTCAGTGATTGATTTCACTTTCACTTTGGAGGCAGACGTTCCCAGGCAGTTGTCAGGATTTACTCACAAAATGAGATTCACATTTCATTTATCTCAAGTCAAATCAAGTGCAAGTGGAAAACTAAAACAATTTTTTAATTAAACTTATACAACATGCTTTGATTGTATAATTTTTTTATTGGCACTATATTGTAAAACTTACTGTACGCTATGAAAATGAAACAAGGAAAAGTATAGAAACCCTAAAATCATTTGACCCCACGGCCGACCATGAGGTCGACTAATGCCTCTTGATTTGTGTGACACATTGTAACTTTTTAACCCTGGCCAGGCCCATTCACAATTTGCATGTTTTGCCTCAGCTCAGCTAATATTTAAGTGAAAGGAGCAAGAATTCTTGGTTAGAAATACAGGCAGAGACACAGAGTCTGAGATAATGAAACTACTGTCACGTAATTATACAGAATGAGTTCACTTCACATGAAATTAATCGTTCTGTCCTTCCGACTTCATTCATTTATTCTACTTATACTTTTCCTTCCTTCCTCCTGTAAAACTTTATAACGAGGACAGACCTTATGAATAAAATAATCAGAGACCTAGCCACGCTTGCGATATCAAAAATATCTTTCTGTCACAACTTTTCCTTGGCTATGGCTGGCTGGTTGGGCGTTTCAGATTTAAGTTTGCGTTCGTGATTCCGCAAATTGCAAGGAATAAAACGTGAGCTCTTTTCACTCAGTCCTTAGATTTAGTTTCAATTCTTTTGTATTTCAAAACCTACAAAGTTTTAATTGTATCTCTGCAACGAATTTCAAAGGTAGTGGTGCTAATTGGACAGTTTTTTGGCAGCAGCAGCAGCACTTAGCAAAACTTTTTTTTGGAACAAAATCTGACAACTTTGGAAACAAATTGAAATTTGAAACATGGTACGTTAGTGCTTGTGCTGTGCTAGTATCATCAAAGCGACGCGACAACAGCAGATTCCAATCCAGAAATCGAGTGACACAAGAGATTTACACAGGGAAAGCGTGTGAGTACCTTTGGGACTCTTTTGTTCCTTGTGATTTTGCCAAAGGTACGTACGTACGAGTACGACACCCATTATTCCACAAGAGCAAATTCTAAGTTCAATATTGATTCCATTCAAGGACCCTTCCTTGGATTCCTAAAAGAATTCAAGGCTCATGCCATGCCTGCCACGCACGTATTTGAAACGTGGCACAGGCACAGGGGTGCATGCATGCTTTCAGTTTTTCTTTTTCTTTTGAGAAAATTTTCCTTTTATTCTTCCTTCCTTTCCTTGTCAGATCCGACCGAACCACTTTCTTCCTCAATCTCTTTTTCCTTTAGAAATTATCAATTAGTCCGGAACTGAG
The DNA here is from genome assembly GCA_009869925.1 of Thalassaphorura encarpata. Lineage (NCBI taxonomy): Eukaryota > Metazoa > Arthropoda > Collembola > Poduromorpha > Onychiuridae > Thalassaphorura > Thalassaphorura encarpata. The sequence goes on from WJEZ01001746.1 coordinate 8,872, forward strand.
AAATTCACGGGTTCAAGTATTACACAGAGGACCACCGGAGTGAGGGAGCAGCAGCCTATTGTTATTACAGCTTGAGTTATGTCGTAGGACTTTTATTACATGTTTTTATAGGCCTTCCCTTTATACGTACGTATCCCCTTGCATTATTTCAACGTATCCATGCATAGCTAAAATGGTCCATATAATATCTGAGAACAGAATAGAGAATATCTTGAACAGAGTAATAAAAAGGATGAATACTGAACGTATAGAGAAAAATAACATATGCTCTTCAACGAGAAAGGAATCATGAGAACATTTAATGCTGGGTGAAATGGGATATTCAAAACAAACACACAAGGAAAAGCAAGGCAGGCATGAGAATGAGAAATCTAACTGCTCTGCCCCAGGTTCAGTTTCTGACAGTCAAAGTTTTGCCAGAGTCTCAATACAATAGAATATACAAGAAACCAGCTCCAGGTTGACAAGGAGCTGCTGCTTCTTTTTCAACATATACTTTCTTTCCCTGCCTGAAATCGAAAATAGTTTCAAAAGTTCATGCGGATGCTTTCAGGCCCTTTTCATTAAAACTTTCTCCTCCTCCTGCGAGTTTTCTTACGTACGTACGTTAGTAGTGTTAGAAGGATTTGTGGAAATCGGGTTGAATATAAATGCACGTAGAAAGATCATCCGTCTTCCTCCTACACTTCTCTCTACACTTCTATTCATTAAAAATCTGGAGACACTAAAGCCATGTTTTAACATACCCACCTACCTATCCATACATCCACACTCTTACATGCATAACCTATCGGACCGTGTTGACAGTTCTTGCCTTTACATGGTGGTACGTACATCATTCATAATTTTATGCGACCCAGGAGTAGCAAGATTTCTTGAAAAATACATGTAATGTTTCCCCTTGTTTTAATCTTGAGAGTGACATGACAAGCGAATCACTGATGCCAATAAAAAAGTTCTAGAATCTGACCGCTTTGTCTCGCCTGAGTAGGCAGTGGTAAAATTCCTGATAAAATCGTACACTCTTACATGCATAACCTATCGGACCGTGTTGACAGTTCTTGCCTTTACATGGTGGTACGTACGTACATCATTCATAATTTTATACGACCCAGCAGCAGCAGAATTTCTTGAAAAATAGGCGTAATATTTGCCTTGTTTTAATCTTGAGAGTGACATGACAAGCCAATCACTGATGCCAATAAAAAAGTTCTAGAATCTGACCGCTTTGTCTCGCCAGAGTAAGCAGTGGTAAAATTCCTGATAAAATCGTTCATCAAAGTTTAGTTTTATGGGAAGTCTTAAAAACTTTGTGGATTACTTGGAAGAGCAAACAGTACGTGGAAGCAAATTGTCTTTGGAAATGACTACGCCTTTTTGCCTAGTGCGTGAGAACTGGACACATTGAGCTTTCAAACTAAACAACTTACTACTTCTGTGAAGGTTTAACTTACTCTACTACTGCTGAATAGTTTTCCCTTAATGATTCTTTAGAGTTTTTAGGTTCTCTGATACGATTGCTTGATGTTTATGGGAAAAGGTAAAGTACAGACCGATTTAAGAAGCAATACGTATAAAAAATTATACAGATGGTACGGCATACGTTGGGAAACTCACGCAGTATATTTGATTACATTTATTACACGCGGAGAGGGTAGTTCCTACGTTTCGAATGTGATTTAAATATTGAGGAAATGAAACGTCTGGCTGGGAAACAGGTCAGGGTTCATGTTGATATCTCGGCGGGAGCGAAGAAATGATTCAGAGTTTTCATTTTTATGAGACAACCAGTCTGCCGTAACGCTAACCGTGAATTCTCGGCTTGCTTTTTGTAAATTGAAGATGTTGACGTTTATAGCATGGCGCTCGACTTGGCTGACATTTGTATTACTACGCACTGGAGTTCGCAGTTCCACTTTTAACCTTTGAATTTTTCTCTTTATGTAAACATTATTTGTTTAGTTCTTAAAAAAGCTCAGCTAGGCAAGTTGCTTGAAAATTTTATGATTTATGCGAAGACGGAAGAGTAGCAAAATCTTCCACTGTGAATTTACGCGTTAATATGGAAAAGTTCACTAGATTCTCCAAATCATTTCGTTTTTTCATTCAATATAATAGATTTTGGCGGTTCGTTCCTTCCAAGAGTTGAGACAAGAATGTTATTAGTAGATGACATTGTTGAAGAAGGATGTATTATTAATGAGGAATGAGAATGAAAGCTTAAAAAACTCTGAGAGTAGAGAGGATGAGATGAGATGTTGGATTTGATTGAGTGAGTCAATCACTCATCAGAAAATGAGTGTCATTGGCATTAGGAAATGATTGATGAAAACTCGAATCCGTCCTCAGTTCGAGCCATTTCATGCTAACAAGAAAAATTGAGCAAGTCCCAAGCACCCAAAGCTGACAAGGAATGAAAAATTCTGAAATTGAAGAATAGGAGCAGCGGGCTTTCATTCGAATCAATTTAGAAAATTAATCACAGTTATTAAATATTTTACATTAAATCCTAAGCATTAGAAGGGCTCTGAACAATTTTCTTGGTTATATTAGTTTGTAGGATAATCCGAAAATAAGTTGGCCACGAAAGTATTATGGTCTCGGTTTCTTAGCTCAGCGTTTCGCCTTTTCCCGTGTAGTTGATTTAATCAAGCCGAGTTCGTCGTCCCAGTCCCAGAGCATAGTATAATCCTAAACTTTAGATTGAGCTAGGGTCCCAAGCGCTTACTCTAGAGAGAAAACTCAACTTGAGAGAAAAGATCAGAAGAAGCAAAGGTAAAAAGTTGTGGGACTTGAGACTGAGACCTGGAATGGAGAGAGGACAAACCTAACGAGCTTTAAATAACAAGGGTAGCAATGGCAAGCAATATCATTCCAAGAACTTATCTGACTTGACTTGACTTGACTCTAGCGTACCCGCAGTTTTCTAAGCATTAGGAAAAGTTACCCATAAGTAGTAGTAGTAGTAGTACTACTATACGTAATTTAATTGAACAGTGGTTTCAATTAAACTGGAGAAGGATGAGCACTTTGCTTGCCTTTTCGTGTTTACTTTGGTATAATGCTTAATGCACGATTTGTAAAAATTTCATTTTCAAAAGAACCACTTTTGAGTACGAGGATATAATGGAAATAGTGGATCAAGCCAAGCCAAGCCATGGCTAGCATCTGGCATGGCACTTTTTACTTTTGCTTTTAGTGTGAAGGCGGAATAAGTCGAAGGATAAAAGGGAAGGGAAAGTTTTCTCAAAAAGACTTAATACGCATTGCAAATTCATGAGGGAGTCTAAGTAACATTTAGAGTACTTGCTGCAGCTAAGCAGTAATATTGGCAAGGACAAAATAGCTTGGGTTGGGTTGGTTGGCTGATCTTCCTTTTGGCTGGCATACAAATGAATGTTGTGATAAAAGTTTTTGTTTCTTTTTCTCCCCAGGTATGTCACACAGTGTCAATTTGGTTGACATTGACACTGGCTATATGGAGATACATCGCTGTAGGGAAACCAACGAGGAGTGCTGCTTGGTGTACAATGGAAAGGTAAAATGCGACGAGAGTGGAAAATGAAGTTGAGACAAAGAACTTTCAGCTGACTGCAGATAATGCTATGTTGTACTGCCTTTGTTTAAAAATGCCGTTCTACGTCTGCCGTGTAGATGGCGCAACCGAATTAATCATTTTGTATTTGTATTCATTTCAGAGCAAAATATGCCATAGCATCTGCCTACGTCTTTGCTCCACTCATTTCTCTCATCTTTTATTTTTCTTTCTCCGTCATTTCTGTCCCAGTGTCACAAAATGGGACAAATGTCACAGAACAAGTTTATCTCCTTGGTCTCTCTGATTTGGCTCGCTCTCATAATCAACTTTTGGCCAAAGCCAACTTTTGGATTTACAGGTAAGGAAAGGAAGCTGCTACGCTAAGCTAACTAAGTTATGTTGACCAGATTTGGTCCATCCATTCTCCTCACTTTCACCATAAACCTTAATGTAGGGACCTTGTGCTTGGCTTTGTGCTTGGATTGGGCCGGGCCTTTACTTCTACTTTGAGCAGCTAATAAAGAGACAATCTATTGAAATCCAATACTAAAGAAAGGCTATGCCATGCCATCCACCGTACCGTGGCCTTTTAAACTTTCTCTCTACCGTGAAATAATAATAACTAACTGCCACAGTCAGCCAAACTCTCAAACTCAAACTCAATTTCATTTCAATATCCTTGAAGGAAACGGAAACAGAGTTTATATTGCATGCATACATGCAAACTTGAACCAAAAAGTCGATAAAGTAAAGTAGATAAAAATTGAGTAGGATTACATGCAAGACAGGCGTGACTCCAAAGTTCACGAAATCTGTACAAATTGCAGGACAAAAATTGCTTGAAAATTTTAGTGGTAAAGTAAAAGTTGGTTTCATGTTAATAATTGAGCTGCNCTGTACAAATTGCAGGACAAAAATTGCTTGAAAATTTTAGTGGTAAAGTAAAAGTTGGTTTCATGTTAATAATTGAGCTGCAAATTAACAAGCAAAAAAAAAGAAGAATTTATTGCAAATGAGTTTTCCCCGGATATTCCTAGAAATGGTTCTGTATATAAAATTGGCCAGGATATCAGAGTGAAAGTAAGAGGGCGTAAAAATATCGTTTATTATTTGCAGTTTATCATGTCCCGTGTACTAAATCATTTTCTTTCCCACAATCTTTCGAATCTTCAACTCTAGCCCTCAGGGTTCAGAAATTCACAAGGTAATAAAAATGATAAAATGGCATTTTATCAAACCTTCCTTGAAAAAGGACCTTCTTCAGGGCTAAGGTGAATGGCAAAGGCAAAACTTGCAATAATCACTCTCAGCAAAATCGATAATTCTGATTTCTAATCTGATTGCACTCAATACTTTTCAAACTTTGAACGCCATGCCCGGGCGTAAGATGCAATTTTAATAGAAAATAACATGTTCCAAGAAAAAATTGACTCCAGGGAGCAATATCAACTTTTCTACAGCTGGGAAATATTCAAATTTTTCGAATTGATCAATTTTTTCATATTTCTTTGAGAAAGGCAAGTCGACAGAGACTTGGCCCCAGTAGTATAGTAGTAATCCTATTATCACTTTGTCTTCTATGCGGTGGCATGGCAAGGCATGGCAAGGGCACAGAATACATAATGAGGTGGATTGACTTGGCCCGTCCATCCGTTCCGTTAGCTAGTAGAGTTTTAGAAGAGATATCAAAAGAGTATAGACATTTTTTGATGATATCCAATCCACTATAGCCTATATACCCATGAGCTCATATTTCTTGTCGTCTCCAACAGTGTGGTGATCAAAATTATTCCGTGCATTGCACTCACAGTCGTGAGTTTTCGTCTGATCAACGCTCTAATGGAAGCCAAAAGACGGAAGGAGAAACTTTTATCCAAGCGAACGTCCGGAACTGGTGGAGGAGAGAATAACAATGAGTCTTCTTCAGATCGTACGACTCGAATGCTTCTAGCTGTCCTTCTTCTATTTCTAATCACTGAATTCCCACAAGGAATCCTTGGACTTCTCAGTGGACTGTTGGGTGACCCATTCTTCAAAACATGTTATGTTTACTTGGGAGAACTCATGGACTTTTTTGCCTTACTCAACTCTGGCATCAATTTTATTCTTTATTGTTCCATGAGTAAAAAGTTTCGTGAGACATTTGCAGAAGTATTTCTTAGCTGTCGGAGGAGTTCAGGAGGAAATGCGACGAATACGACAACAGCCACGACACGTCAGTCACCCTCTAATTCCCGGAAGGAAGTGGTGAGCAGAGTTTGAATTGAAATTGAAAGAATCGGAATTTTTGGACCGATCACTATGGTGCGGTACATGTCCAATCTTCATCGCCTAAGGAAAATGTCAGGGTGAAAGTGAATTGTTCAATTCAAAAGCTCGTGGCCTGGCCTGGGCCGTCATGCATGACCAGGATCAGAACATAACGGGCGGAATGAAACGGAAGTGAACTCGCGCTTGCTACGTCTGTCTTCTCATGGCCATCCAAAATCATTTCTTCGGCTCCTATTGTGTGTGTGGAAGTAAAACTCAAAGAAATGGAAAGAAAAACCTGAAAAAAGTGTGTTCAGAATTCAGAACCCCATAATTTGATCGTATTTCATCGTTTTCATCGTGGAGTGCAAGTGCAACTGGACTTATTTTGAGAAGGCATGAGAAAAACTACAGATCGATTTTTAATACTTTTATAGGATGCTGTCGAGGCAAAATAGTTTCGTGACAATCTCTCTTCCGATAAATTACTACATACATGCGGGTTGAATGGAGAGAAGAAATGCTTTGGTCTGGCCCGGCCAAGCCAAGAGTACCATCGCCACGCCAAGGAGAAAAGAACATGGAATGAAAAGTTTTTCTTTAGGTCAAAAGTCAGCCCTCTTATAAATTGAGAGGAATCTCAACCAACTTTAAACGGCCTGGGCCAGTCAGTAACTTGTCAGTAAAGGCGAAAACGCTTTTACCCAAAAATACTTTAAAAGGTTCTGCCCGGTGCACTGGGAAATGTAAAATGCAAAAGGCAAGCGAAATCGGAGATTCAAAAACTAAAAAGGCAACTGGCCTAAGCCTGGCATTCATCACAAATCATGTATGTTGAAAGATTTCCTTGGTTTGTTTATGTTTAGCGTGGTCCTTTCTTTGCTGCACTTCCTCATTCATCAGTCAATTCGAAACTTTATGATCCTAAGGCCGTACAGCTTTTATTTTCGGTAAAATTCAAGATACTTGCTGATCCATCCAATCCAATTCAACCGTCAGAAGACAGGCAAGAACTTTGGGTTTGGAGTTTCCTCGAGATTTACTGTGGTGTGGTGTGAGTGATGGTTTTCCGAGTTTTACCCGTGTTTTCCTCATGCGAATAAATTAAGTCGAGTGGTGTGCTGAGTGCTACTACATGTTTTATCGTCTATTTTTTCCAAAAATTTAAAGGTAAGGTAGTAAAAAGGCACGTACGTTCCTTGAAAAATGTTTATTTTTGGATAAAAGTGCAAGAGAAAGATTTAAAGGTATAAATTTAAGTTGAAATTTCACTTTCGGGTCTAACATAAGAGATTTTATCGCAATCCATACGTACGTGTGTTCGCATTTGATTAGAAAGTGAAAGTGAAA
>WJEZ01001747.1:0-16009 GCA_009869925.1 Thalassaphorura encarpata
GGTATATTAGTCTTGCCAGTGTTCTGTTCTGCACCAATGGTTGGACTTAGCGTCAATTCTTGACGTTTCAAGTTTCATGGTTAATATTGGCAAATTTTCAAGGTATCTACATATGCCGTTGAACGTTGCTTCAATTTTGAAGGTTTTGTATACAAATAATGCACTTTTGGGTCAATTTTAGGATCTTCCACCAAAATTATGTGATTTGGGCTAATTTATTGAGTTTTTTTATGCAATTCTCAGGTTTTCGATATGAATTATTCGTTATTTGGCCAATCTTGAATGAAACTACTATTACAAGATAATTTTCCCTAATTTTTGAAACTGCAGAAAAGAAAATGTTTTCTCAATCTTGCATCAATTTTGTCCACTGAATTTGACAATTGGGAACTTTTAAGGTTTTTACCTCAAAATGTATCACAGAAACCCGCAATGAATACATGGAAATGGATACAATAGAAGCAAAAGCATAGCCAAGCTACCCCGGAAAAGTATTATTATTGCACGAAATACAATAATAGACCATAACAGATGGACGTTCCATGAATTTTCTTTATTCTCATTCATCCGTACCGTGGTATTATTGAATATGAATCCCAAATTCTTTCCCATGCAGGCCGAAGCCCAGCTTGCCCGAGAAATTTTTTTTCTTTCCTTTGAAGTGAAAATCCTTAAAAAGTACTCCGCTCTGAACCAGGCAGCAGACACAGTCAAAAAAGAAGACGAATTTGAGGAAGGAAAGAAATATTGAATCTGAAACATGCCTGAATTCCACGTGAAGTGAAAGCTGAGTGAAAATTCAAATTCTTAGACCAATCCCAATGCATTGCATTGCATGCAGACGGACGGATTCAATCGAAACTGATGGCGAATTAGATTACCCAGATCCTGGCATTTTTAGAAATGAAATGGATGAAAAGAAATAAATCAGTTACTCTGGTACGCCTGCCCTGGTATAATTTAAACAACTCGGAATGAACAAGAATCGATTTTTTTAGTCACTCAGGTAGAACCAAAATTGTTGACGGAAGTAATGGAAAGGCCAGGAAATTCGTTTCCTTATTTTTTTATTCCTTCTTCATCTTATTTCCCACCATGTAAAGCTAATTCAGCCAACCATTCGTGTTTTTTTATCTTAGAATTTAAATAAAATTCGTATTGCAAAGAAATTAATTGCGACCCGGGAGAAAAGGCAGGCTGAGATTCAAATCTTAATCCGAATCCGAGAGTCGGTCTTAAGGATTTTGGTGGATTCAGTGTAAGATGACAAAGTAATGAGATATTCCCTCCCGGCCGGCCGGTTCGCTCTTTCTTGTGTCACTAGGGATTTATTTTCATTAAGGGAATCTGCTCTGACTGACTGAGACTGAGTTTATAGGCAGAGAGTAGTAGAATATGTCACCGTCACCGTCAGCACTGCAATGTAATCGTAATGGGAACTCTAAAGCCTGAGCCTGAGTCTAAGAAGTAACTAGAGTCGGGGTGATTAATGTAATTTCAGCCGTTAGTAGTGTCGTATGTACATTTCCTTTCAAGATTACACTTAGGATCACCGTATGTATGCCGTCGTATGGGAAAGGCAATGGCGATACAATGGAGAAAGCAAAAAGAGGGAAAGTTCTAGAGCGTTCGCTCTCCTATATAAAATTGACTCTTTTTTTTACAAGTTGTCAAAAAATCCCGAGTGGCTAAGAAAAGGATAGATTTACGAGTGCGGCTGGTTGAGGTGTTAACCTGCGAAAGGCTTGGGTTTCAAGATTTTTCCCCTCAAAGACAAGATTGGACAAGTTTCTGAATGCAATTCGTTCTGTTTTCCCAATTTTTATACTAGATTTTAAGATTTTCTAAAGATTTTTGAGTTTTACTACATATATTTTGAATAAATTCTTAAAAATTGAGCTATAGAGTCAGATTTCGGTGTAAGTTCACCATTTTATACTTTTTTACCTAACATTTTGGTTAAATTTCGAGATTCCTATCTTGTCTTGGTTCCTCACTTAAAAATAAGAACCTAATAAAACTGACTTATTTGTACACAGTTTAAACAATAGTCACGTAGGAAATTTCCCTTGTTCAGATTTGCACTTCCAATTTATCAAACTTTCCTCTACTATAGAAAATTAAACGTTTGTTCACTGTTCAGCTTCAGCCACTGTTTGCATGATTGTACATTTACATTACAAGCATACATATTCATTAAAACAAAGCTCTAGAAATGGAAAATGAGAATAGTTTGAGGATTTGCAGCGTATAATATACTACAGTGTATAATATAGTGGAATATATAGTCATAGTGACTCTACGTGCTTCTGCTTCCTTTGTGGAATATGATCTTTTAGTATGATTGCCAAAAAATGGGCCAACCAACCAGCCAGCCAACCGGTACGGGGAAAGTTATATCACATCCGTATTCATGGTGAAAGGAGAAAAGAGGAAAGTAAAGGAAGGAAAAAGGAAGTTAAAGTTGACAAGAAGACCGGGAAAATGGTGAATTTCGTTACAGACTACTGCTGCAAAGACGATTCAGGTTCAAAGGAAGAAGAAGACAGTTCAGTTCTGCTATTTTTTTTTGTTCCAGATTCTTCAACTCGACTCGAGTTTATTTCTTCATGCGAAAGCAAGAAAGAAGAGCAGGACGAATAAAACTTTTTATTTGAGTGTATAAATGAACATATTGAAGTATCTAGTTGAGTCTCCTTTGTAAACCGGATAAAAAAATGGCATATTCTTTTCATTGATTCAAAAATCACAATTTTATTTCATATTTTCATATTTCTAGCTTCTAGAAATTTTGATTTTTTTAAAAAAAAATATGGCAAAATTAAAACTAAATTTTCTTTGGTCTGATTGATTAATTAAAATTTTCTTTAAACGGAATGGCCGGTCTAGGTCAGATCAGTCTAATAAAAAATTATTACCTAATAATATTGACTTTTTTTCACTCTTTTTCTGAAACCTTCAAACGTATTCGCCAACCCAAGTCTAGATAATTCAGCCACTTCATCAAAATTCAATTTGAACAATCTATCTGTCCGTCCGTTCGTCTGTCTGACTGACTGAATAACTAAACTCCTCAAAAAAATGCATGGTATGGCATAGCTTGAAATGAAAAATTGACATTAATGAGACAAGAGAAAGTAAAGTCGACAGGTGAAGTAAAATGCGCAGCATGGCAGGATTTGAAAGGATTTCAAACTTTTGATCGTATACGCTACTGTTAAAAAGAAACAGAAAATTGGGAAATTCTCCGCAGTAGTACTTGAAGAAAATAAAATAAAAACTACTTTTTACATTCTACGCAATTCCCAATTCTCATTCCAAATTCTAAATACAAAATAGTGAACTCTGAACTGAGCTGATTGTCTGAAACTTGAGAGGGAAAACACAACGTAGTAAAAGTAAATGGAAAGTCAGATTATATTTCTTTCCCATCATAAGACTTCTGAGTAAATCTGAATAACATGTTAGAAAATCATTCTGGAGCAAATGGCAGCCGAGCCAAGTGCTTTGAAATGTAAACAATCAGCAGCAGCAGCAGCAGAACAAAACTAGGGAAAGTACGAATTTTGCTTTTATAGAGTTTTCGTGTGTTGACGGAAGATTTTAATAATTCTAATGCATTACAGTACGGTCACAGCCACAGTGAACTTTAAACATATTCCTGAGAGATCAGTTGAATACTCAAGTACTTCTACCGTTGAGGAAATCTGAATTATCCATCGCATTTAATATGTTGTTAATATTTTTATTGCTTGAGGTATCTGGTTTAAAAATTTTCTTAGTTTACTGTTAAAAATAAAATTTGAGTGGCTCTAAAGCCCAAGCTTGATGAAACTGCCAAATACCCGAAATTTTATTTGTTGGAATTTTTTACATACACCAATTAAGTGGGCCTGGTCCTAGGCCTAATGATCCGAGTCACAAAATACCCGCCTCCGGGCTACAAAGCAAAAAGCAACGCCAAAGCACTTATAATCCAAATCAAAATAACTCCCGGTTCAATCTCAAATGAGGGACGTATGATTTTTCGACCTTATTATCTTCTAGTGTTTGGTTTTATTTTGACAGGGTAGGTAGGAAATGAATAGTTTGAAACAATCGTTCCATTAGTCTAGTGTTTCATATTTTACCTCCAGGGGACATTCTAATAACTCTACTACCAGGACCTGGGACCTGACGCGGACTTATTACACTACACAATAGCAGCAGCACTTGTAAAACATGAACATTGGCCCCGAGACAGAAACAAAGGCAAGAGTAATATCAAATCTCAGGTCTCACTTCAATCTCAGTTCAGGCAATGCAAAACGCACAGCACAGCAGAGTGAATTTATTGAAACTGAACCAATTTAGTTCATTGTTCACAAAAAATTCGGGTATTATAAATTTAAGGCTTGCTTCCATTAATTTTTAATATTTCTGTGCCTGAATTTAATATCAATGTTTTAGTTTAAGGTTCACTTGGGACGTTTGGGGTATATAATATGACTAACCTCCGATTTTGAAATTTTAAGGTTTGCGTATTTTCTTTGAGCTAATTTCAGGTTCCGCAATATTATCGGGTAAGGAGCTCGCAGCTAGCCTCTAGCCTATTCGCGTATTGGCTCCAGTCAAATGAGATGTTGAATTTTAGTTTAGTTTGAATTTTAGCTTTGAGTTCAGCATTGCCGATTGCGTTTGCCGTGCCATGAGTCTTGTGCCTCGGTTGTTGGAAATGACAGTTTTGCAAATTAAACAACCCCCCGGGCGGACCAATCTGTTCACATTTACATCTACCTCGCCTGCCTCTTCAAATAAAACACAAGTACTAACATCTCTTCTCTCATTCCGTCCGAATATACATGTAAAATCGTCTACCCATGTTTATACATGGTTGCATTGCCTTCTGGTAAACCGGCCGTTATTGGCATTTGCCATGCCTTCCTGGATTGGGATGTCATGCCACGCCATGCTCCTAATTAATTTCAGGGATCAAAAGTTTTCCGGAAGGAAGGAACGAATCTGAAAAGTACTACTGTGGCAAGGCATGGCATGGCATTCTGGGAAACCGTGATCACGCAATTCTATTCATTCCTGTGCTGTGGTTCAATCGCCCCTGACCTTTTCTTTCTTTCAAATGACGAAACGAAACACGGGGCTAGGACGTGCGAATGCGAATTTACAAAGCCACAGCACAGCAGTCCTATTCTAGGCTAGGAATTTTTAAGGCTTTAAATAAATCAAGTCCTTTGAAGTGACACATGTTTGAATTTCATGTTTTTGGCTTCAACTTTGAGGTTGAACTGTCTGGAAATTTTGATTAATTTTACTGGCTGGGTGGCAGGCAATTGACAATGAATAAATATTTTCCATTTTATAACAAGTTGTACGTACGCGATAATTTACGCAATAATTTTACTACGCATAGCGTCATGCGAAAGTTTAGAGTTTTCACAAGTTTTAAGCACTGTATATTCAGGTATGTGTTGATGTTTAATATTGTTTTTGCTTCTGTATTGTTAAAAATTTTAATTAGACAAGAATTTGTTTCCACGTTCATGGAATTTTGAATTTTTTGTGTCAATTCAATTGAATTGTACGGTTGATTCGATCCATTCGTATGAATTTTTTATTTTTCTGACTCAGACAAAAAGATTTTGAGAAATGGAATAAAATGAAATAAATTAGAAAGTTTGGTGAAGAATAGAAATTATTTTTGATGAGCAGTGCTAACTCAACCCTTCCTTATCATTTTCTTCAAACTTTTCTTTCTTTCTTTGCATTCGAATTCAGTTCTACAGTACCCTTCCAATTTCAGTTCCAGTGCCTAATGCCCGTGCCATGTCACCGGTGATGAATTCCCATGCAACGCATTGTCATTGTCAGGAATCCAACACCACGCCTTGCCTTGCCTTGCCTTGCCTTGCCTTGCCTTGGCATTGTAATACGTTAATAAACCAAACTTCTCCTTCGCCTGCACAAATGATTTCGATTTCATTGCTCCTTGTGCTTCTGCTTGTGCTTGTGTGTTCCTCATTAAAATCTAGGTTTAATTAGTCTCATTAGTTCTTTCAAGGAACATGGGGTGGAATACGTACAGTATAGGAATTCTAGTTATTGGAATTTCACCAGCCTAGCCTAGCCTACCCGGTTCACCCTTTGTTTTCGCTTTCCAAATTTTGTTATTTGTTTCCCTTCGAAAACTTCAAAACTCACAAGTGTATCAATTTCAATGGAAAAGTTATAATTATCGGAAAACCGGCAATAGCAAAGGGAACTTCTACAATCCTCCATCAAACTTCTTGCGAAAATGGCATAAAAAACAATATATCTGCATATCGAGCTGAATTTCGCAAAGAAGAAGAGAAAATTCCTTATAGTAAAAGGTGGGCGGGTCGGTTAGTTTTTATCTTATAAAAGCATTGTGTGGCCTGGAATGGAAAAAGCTGTGAAGATATGCCCAGTGCCAGTGCTGCTGATTCTAGAGTCTAGAGTCGACGATAGCAGGTTGACAGGTCCTTTTGATGTTTTCTTACTGACAGAAAACACTTTGGCTTTGACATTTTAGAAGCAGGCAAGGCAGGAAATAATATGGACATGGACAGCCATGCCCATGCCCATGCCGGTTCCAGCTGGAGCTGAAGGTTGAAACTTTTGATTTTGCATGCGCAAAATAATTCAAAACAGCAAAGGCTTCCTGGCTGGGAGAATATCGAATAAAGTTTCTTGGACAGGCAGGAAGGGCAAAAGCAAAAAGCAAGGTGATGTGACGTCGGATATGACCCCTGGGGTTAAAATATAAAATAGCAAATAACTTTGTCGAGCTACAACTACGGCATTGCCCGGATGCGAGTGGTTTTGAAGCAAAAGCAAGTGTAAATTAACAGGAAGGGAAAATTAATTCAAAACCAATTAAAATTTCCGGAAATTTGACTATGTTCCGGTTTTGAAATTGAAAAAGTTGTCACATTCCACGTACCGACGTTCCGTTTGTTTTTCAAGACAAATTTCTCTAGGCTGCTATGCTAGGCCGACAAAGACAGGCAGACGGAAATGAATTTAATTAAATCTTGGAAATAATGAAGAGTCGTTCAGATTAAATTGAAATTTGCAATAATTGAAAATATCAATTTAAATTAGATAGTATTTCTGCCGTATTCAGAATCCCTAATTTTGCATTAGTTATGAATTCGTAATGAAGGAATTTGCAGGCTTTTTCGTTTTCCCTAGTCTGGCACCCTTAAACACGAATCACTTTAGCATAGCCATAAGCTCTGCCTTAGCAGTAATGCTTCTGCTTCCTTTCCTTACTTAAGTTCTCTTGCAACTAAATTCAATTTCCTACTCACGAATTTCAGCGGAAATAAACTCAAATGCATGCAAGCACCGAAAAGGGAAATTCCAATTCTTTATTGCAAATTGGATAAATTCACCAAACTCAGGACAGCAGAGCACAAGCACAACACTTAAGGTTTAGAGGAATTTCAACCAAATTCACCATTTGAATTCAAAATAGACAACCAAATCCGATAGAATTTGGATTTTGAGTGCAGTTTTTTTTTCTTAAAATTCAGGTCACATTGCCCACGGCCGTATTAGGCAGGCATGACCTTAAGACAGACAAGGTGACCAAGACACGCGGTTCTTTAGTGCTTGTCCTAGTTTTTCTTACTTTAAGGACTAATGTAATACGAAACCCTTTGGTTTTCTTTACGACATGGCATGGTATGGCCAAGTCATGGTCAGATTCAGGCCTGGCTGGCTGTGTCTTAGACTTGAGCTTTAGCCTCACTCAAGTCAAGTGGTTTGGTTAGCTTAGCTTAGCAAGGCTATGGGCTAAAACTAGACTTTCCACGCACTTTGGAAGAGTGATCTTGGGACTAATCCACTTTAACATTAAGTAAGTGAACTCGTCCGCCCCAAAAACTAAAGTAAAAGTTGCACTCAGCCTTCAAGCTAGGGAAATGTGAAGAATGTGTCGAAAGAAGAATTGCTTTTGCTAGCTTTCTGCCCCTAGCATCTAGCTTCCCGGATGGATAAGTAAAGTAATAGTAATGAAAAGCGTCCGTCCGTCTTACCCGGATTCGGGCATGGGATAAACTAGGCTAAAAAAGGCAAGCCAGCCAAGCCGGGAAATTCATCTTGGCATGGCATGGCATTTTCTACTGGAAGTTCTGGACGTGTGACAAGGAACGACAAGCCAAGAGCCAAGCCAAGGCAAGGCAAAATTTCCTCATACCTGATGCCTGCCTATGCTCGATCCTTCATCTCTCCCGGACCAAAATCAAGTATTTACCGCCTGGCCTAGTAGTGCTATTGGCGAATTGCTTCCGTCTCGATCAAAAACTAACTAGTTTCGCTTTTGCAGTTTTCTCTTCTACCAAGACGAGTGGAAAAATCAATAAGCAAGCAACATAACATCACATTACACATCACAGGGCCAAGCCTAGGCCCAGGCCTAGGCCACCCCAATAAGTTTACCAATCATCCCATCCATCCAACTGGCATGGCAAAAGAAAAACCAACTCAGGACTCAGAATTCACCCAGGCGAATTGCAAACGAATTCCTCCAGGGTGGTCCAAAATTCAATAAAGAAAGTATCATTCGTGTTTGAAATTTTTGTATGAGTCACCCTGCTGCTTGTATCTAGAGAAGTTAGCAGATTTCTCCAGAAACGACTTGTATGGTGTGCTTAGCTCAACTCAACCGATGTTAATTGAGACACAATGTGTATTTTTTTCACCACTTTCAATAACTCAGCTTTCTTTGCCCCGTTGACAGACGAGACGACGGGTATTAAAGAAAAAGAATTCGGATGATTTCTTTCTTTGCGTTCCCACTTGAGAATATAGGGCTATATATGGGCATTAGGCTATAGACTAATGGGTACGTCGTATAAACTCTGTCTAATCCGACCCAAGCATCAAGATGATGCTGATGATGATGAGAATGATGATCAACTTATGTTATGAGTAAGTACCTGGAGAAAACTTTGCCTTGCCTTGGCTGCTGGAGCTGGAAAAATAAAATTCAGCGGGAGGCAAAGGCAGAATGAGTTCGTTTTGCTTTTGCTTTTGCTTTTCTTGCTCCACTGAATCCCTTGGTAGGCTTCTTGGCACAAAGGATCAAGCTAAAGCCAAGCCAAGCCAAGCCAACGAACAAATTAATTAACGACGATTCAACAAAAACTCAAAAGGGAAGAGTTGGGGTAAGGCAACATCTGGGCCGGGTCAAGAATTGGGAAGCATTTTCTATACAAAATAACACGCTTAGGTATTGACATCACAGTTCAACTTTTCTAAAAATTCTATAATATTATTTGTTTTATCATATTTTTGACCGGCGACTGGTTATTTAAGTTTGTTTAGCAAAAATTTATTTAATTTTTAAGTTTTTAAACCCTCCCCAAATTTGAGCGTTGCGAATTTCTTCCACTTCATTGGGATTCCGTTAAATTTTCGCCAGGACGGAATCCTCAAAGGAAGGCTAGGGAGTCTAATTGGAAAACTAGCTCAATTTGAATTATTCCTGCTATGCCTCTGCTCAAAGGTGGTAACCATCCTAGGCGGGCGAGTCTTAAGACTTATTTCCAGACTAAATCAACCCGCCCATTGCCCATTACCGTACAAACGACTGCTATTGCTATTGCTACTACATTATGAAGAACCCTTTGATGAGGTTTCGTTTCGTTTCGTGTATGTGTCTTTGCCTATGCCTTGCACTTTTCTTCCTCATTCATGACAGACAGGAATGAATTTGTAATTCACAACTAGTTCTAGTCTAGTGCTATGCCTTATGCCAAATCAACGTTACCTTCCAAAATGGGCCCAAATTTCGGATCACATCACACGAACATGAAAAATATTCACTTTTACTCCAAAAATTACTTTGCTACCCGAATTTGGGTAATATATAGTGAACACGAACACCTTGAAAAATTTCCTTGTGCATGTGAATTTTCCATCCGTTCGTGCAAGATTTCCCATAATATTCAAAAGTCTATCTGGTTTAAATGTTCTATTCTAGAGAATCGTGATCGCGTGCGTGTGAAGATAACATCAGGGTTCCTGTTCTCTCTTCTTTTGGAGAATTGGAAATCATAAAATAAAAAGAAAGATGCTCATATCCTACCCGCCTCGTCCCGCCGCCCGCCACCTTTACAAGATGAATGTTTTCCCCTTCATTGTGTTTACTACTTGGAGAAAATCTTTGATAGAGCAAAACAGCAAAAGCCTAGGGCAGGATTTTTTCTGGTTTTAGGATCAAGACAATGAATGCCAACACCGGGAAGCAATTTGTGAAGAGTACTCTGCCACTGCCCCCGCTAAGCCAAGCCAAAACCTCTGAGGCATTGAAGCCAAAGCCAAAGCCAAGCAAGCAAATCATTCAAGTGGCTCAAGAAACCTCAACACAAACACATAGCGCCAGATTGGCAGGCAGATTCCCTCAGCTCCCACAATTTAATACACAAAAAAGAAAGAATTGTGGGAAAGGCGGCTAAGAAATCACACTCAACTTTCTCTCTCTTTTGTTATTTTTATTTTATTTCTTTCTTCCTAAAGCTGAAGGCCTTGCCTTGCGTGTTTGGCAGAATTAAAAATGAATGACATTATTTCAACAGCTTGAGTTGACTCGGGGGAATGAACAAATCTTCCCATTCTATGCAATGTAATTCCAAGCTACGTACGTACGAGTTAGCAGTAGTACAACCCATTTTTGCATTTTTAATTCAAGGCAATTTGCAAAACAAAGTAAAGGGTGAATGCAGCAAATGGGTTGGAACAAATAGGAAAGACAATTTGTTTTTGATCCTACTATATTACTACTTACTACTGCTACTACGGTATTCTTATTCGTACAGTAACCATTAAGTCAAATCGACAAAATATTCAAAAACATCATTTTTTAATTTATTATTACGACTTTCCTTGTTCAAGCATCTATTGTACAAAAGTTATTAGTGATTGCTATTTAAAAAATTTCAAAGCCACGGAATTCTCGAAAATATTTTAGAGACAAAAATATGGTCTGAATTTTAAAGTCTGCCTTTGTTAGTTTAACTTATTTAATTTGCGTGGTCTATAAGTAGATCTGTAAAATTTACGCCAATTTCGCATTTGCCGTGCCAATTGTTTTAACGTAGATGCATCAAGCATGCATGCCAGAATGACAATGACAGTCCAGACCAAGGTTGTCCTAGTCTGGTCTGGCCAACTCGATCGACCAATTAACTAGAATTGGAATCTCATTTATCGATCATTTTGTTTTTGCAACCATTTCTACCTAAATTACTGTCATTGCCATTTACATTGCCACTGGGGTAAACCAGAAAAAACTTCAGAACCAGGAATTCATACATTTGCTAATAAAATTTAAGCGTTAGCGAATTCCGATTAAAACAGACAAATACAGTTTCAAAGTTTCTGCACTTCAGACTTTGGATTCTATTAACGGTTTACCCTATAGTTTAGCTGCTAACTAGAACCAGACTAGACGAACAAATCCTCAAAAGCCCACCATAGACATGCACAAATACAGCAAAAGAGATAATCGTAAAGCTGTAGCAGTGGACCCTTGAGGTAAATTAACTTGAAATCTCTAGAAATCCTCACACTCACACTTCACGGATAGTACGGTCGGAAATGGAGTAGAGGACAAGGATAGGACGAATTGTAAATCCGTTAAGCTAAGCTTAGCTAGGACTGTAAACGGCATAGCATGGATTTGTAATTTTAAAAGCATTTTGTGAACGAAATCTAGAATTTGGAAGGTAGGACGGGTAAAGACAACATAGACTTTGAACTTCACACTTCAGAATCCTATGTAAATAAAACTCGTAATCGTGGAAAATTTCCGGAAAATCGACATCGACACACTTGCTAAAAAGTTTGCAAAAAAATGCCAAAATTATCAACTTACCCCCTTTTGTGGACAAAATCGTTTAGGGAAGTTTGAGCCAAAGATATTCTGATGTGTTTTTCGTACGTGCACAAATAAACTGAAAGCTCCTTTGTTCTTCTTCCCACGAAAAGCCGTGTAATGTAATTATCCGTCTAAGATTTCCTTGCTGATGCACAAACCGTTCCTCTCCAGCTCATTGTTCAGCCGGGACTGAAGTGAGCCGAGATCTGAACACGGGTGTCACTCTCCTAGTTCTAGCGCTCTAGCTCCTAGTCCAGTCTTCTCGTCAGGTATTCTTCGCCTTTGCCTGTACGTAGTTTTGGGGCAAGTAAGTTATTGATTTTCCCTTGTTGGTTCCTTCGTTCTTCTCTCTTCTATCTCTGGCCTGGCCTAGCTGTTAATTTTGGGAGGAAGACTTGAACCATCTACTTTCTAGTCTAAAGGACACTCAGATAGCAAAGAGTGAGGGAGTCAATATGATGTGATTGTGACAATCTAATTGTAATTGGAACTCGTGCATGGAGACACAGACACATGCATTGGCATAGGCAGAGCATTCGTCCATCGGACGAGTCTAGAATCTAGAATGGGCCTCTAGAACTGCTGCTAGCGCTAAACGGGTCGAATTCCGTAGTGCGGAAATATTGCGGATTTTCGGTTCATCGACAGAGCGGATGAGTTAGTAGTAGTAAAGCAATGATTGGCCAAGCCAGGGAAGAACCAGAACGGTCCTGGCCTTGGATGTCCTAAGTCCTAACCACTAGATGATCACGGCAAGGCACTTTGCTTACACAAGCAGCTACCTAGTTTCGTTACATGTTGTGTAAGTCTAATGCCCGGATGGTCGAACGGCTTGAACAAACCGCAACTTTGTCATGTTCTGTTCAAATAGACGGAAAATGATCAGTGGGCCTTTCTGTCTCTCCCCAATGTTTGACATTTACTTTCAGAAAGTTGTATTTAATTATACGGGTTAGGATGAGGTGATAAATCTAACGAATCAGGCTGTAACTAATAACTAAAATTCATGTGAATTGTACCTCGTAGTATTAGTTTCTTGAAACCTTGCCGTTTTTAAATGTGAGAAAAACTCAAATTGAATTAGCCACAGAGAGGACTGGCTCATTTCTTTAGGGAAAAAAAATCCGTAGCGTTGGCCAAGTGCGTGTTACAAACATAAATCTTCTTCCTCCCTTTCAAGATTTCCGAAACGCACTCAACACTCGGAGCACGCAATTCAACCGGGTATTCTGCTACCGGGCATGGCATTGCAATTTGGAATTGCGGGCACGACAGACGGTGGAGTGTATTTGGTAATTCAATACAAAATTAGATGAACTAAGCACTCCGCAGCATTGGTGCGATAAGGTATTACACCTACCCCGAACACAAGGTTCTACATCTTGTTTGCATTAGATTATGTGTGTATGGGCCTAAAACAAGTTCAAATTAATTAAACAACATTTTTCTTTTTTGCATGTGTTAATTTTTGGGTAATTGGTCAAGAAACACTTCTAACTGCTATTATGGTGAAAATGAGATAAGGTGTTATTTATTTTTGTATTCAAAATACCCATCAAAAAAATTTTATCTCAATATTAGTATAAATTCATCAATAGGTTCTGGTTGAGCTATTTCTATAAAATTAACTGATCTTTACGAAGTTTATAAATCCTAGCCTAGAAGACACAAATATTAATGTTGACAGAATTTGAATCCATGTTTTGGCCTTACGTGCTAATTAATGTGATTAGATTCATTCTCTCTTGTTAGAAATTCATTTGCTGAAACTTTCCAAGTTGAGCCAGTTCCATCATTTGCTTATGCTTCTGCTTTATGAGATAAAATTGTCACAGTCACGGCACGGCTGCTGCGAAGAAGACAGGATCTCTACAGTCTAGTCAATTCGGTCGGTCGGTGTAAACACTCAAGTACTCAACTCAAGTGCATAATAGACTTGTTCACTGCCTTGCTTTCCCAGATGGGGAAAGTTAGCTGGTAGTTATGAAATGAATGCAAAACTACTTATAAGCAAGGATGAGACATTCATCCAAATTGACTTGACGGGAAGAAAGCTAAGCTTCACGTCTGTCTACGTACGTACGTGCTTTGGATATTAACTGACTTAGTTAAGCAACTCAACTCTGCATCTACGTGAGAATTGAGTCTGTCCCTCTCCCTCGTTTTGTGTGTCCTTGTCAATTATTCTCATTCAGGGTAGAAATTTGACGCAATTGAGATGAATCAGTAGCAAAAGCAGTAAAATCGGCTCCTCAGAGTAAACAAACTTGAGCTCAACACTCACTTTGCTACTAGTCTGATCTGATGAGCTGAGTTGGTGAGTTAATTAATTTAAGTGTCATGCATCATGCATGGAGGAATTGATTCAAGATATTTGAGGGACTTGAGAGATTTTGAAGTTTAATCGGGAAAATATTGATTTTATGATTTCAGACAATTTTTATTGAAAAACAGATTTTGGATCAGCCAGCATGCTTAATTGGAAGGCACCTAATTAATATTCTGATATATATTTGAGACTGTGAAAATAATAAAACGGCTGAAAAATTGCATGTTCTGCCATTTCTTGTTTTAATTTTGTACAATGTGAGTCGAGAAATCCGATTGATTTGATTTTGTACTTGGAAAACCGATAAAAACTTTCGTTCCTCTAATATAAATACTTCAATTATAATTCCAGATTCAATTTCACATTGAAGTATGATTTTGATGAATTTTTAAATTTTTCTTGCAGCTAGGAAGAATTATAAATCAGTATAAAATATACAAATATTTTTTAGGTGGACTGTAGCAGCTTTCCATGAAATTTTGAAGTTTCAGCTGCTGTCCAAGAAATTTCAGCGAAATCCAATAACGAAAATTCTAAAGTGAAATAAATCAAGGGAAAGTAAAAGTATAAGAAATTTTGTTTAAAAATACTTTTTTAGCATAGCATAGGCTTGATGATAAGAATAGGTGACAAGCCATGACGTCATGAGAAATGGGCATGGGCAACGTTTGACCTTTTGCCGCTTGCCTTACTACGCCGAGTCATGAAGTGGATTTTTGGGTTTATTTTGTTATCGTTGTGTGAAAAAGAGGACAATACATTTTATTTTTGCATTTGAATACTATTTGATCCATCCAGCTGAGAGGAAAAAGAACAGACAAAGAGTGAGTCTATTCATATTTGTGTCGTGGAAAGTCAAAACACTTCACTTTACTTTTCCTTTCATTTCATTTGCAATCATTCCTCATACAGCTCAAGCTCAAGCTCAGCTTTTGCTTTTGCTTTTACATTCTACTTCATTATTACGCACTTTCCATGATCACTCAGAATCAGCATCTGGAAAAGCTATGACGTGGCTAGTCAGTCTATTTATATTATACAAATAAAGGCAATGACTATATACAGAGGCAGACCATAATCATATCATATCATGGCATTTCATCTAATATCTAGGATCTAGAGCACAGCACAGTTAGATAGCTCTAGCTATAGCCCTCTGAGTCTCGTTTTGAGTATTTACTATTTACTTAAGAGAATTAATTTCAAACCACAGAACAGTCACAGTTCAAAGGAAGGCACAAATTCCCCAAGCAAGCATATCCAGATTTAGGTCGGATTGCTTTCATTTAACTACTTTTTTAAACTCTAGACTCGAACAGATTATATGAATTAAAAAATTGACTTTAAATTTGTAAAAATACAGCAACAACAAAAAAGATGCACCAGGAAGCACTTGTTGGCATTTACCACATGATCCGCATACGTATTCTTGGTTTTGGTTGAGGTTATTCTGACGGTGACGGAGGAACCCTTGGGGAAATAAACAAAATTGCAGCCGGCTATGCTGTGCTGATTCTGAGTCCATTAGTTTCTACAATACACAAGGAAGGAAGAAATTTCTTGGCTGGCTTGGCTTGGGTGGATTTTCTACTCTTTTCTTTCAATTTCCTTCACTCTAATCGTTGTTTGACTTTTGTCGTTGAGAAGGAGCCTAGCCGTAGTCGTCGTTCAAATAAAATCTAATCCTTTGATCCTTAAACCTAATCTCTTTCTCAGCCTCAGCCTCAATTTAATTTGACAATAGTTGTAAACACCAAAGTGGGAGGAGGAGGACAAAG
>WJEZ01001748.1:0-16004 GCA_009869925.1 Thalassaphorura encarpata
ATGAATAATGTAATGAAAGAAAATTGTGCTATCACAACACACTTTTCCAAACTTAAACGTAAAGTCAAAGGCGTTTCGTAGTAAAACCTAAACCGTGTTGCCGGCAAATCGATTGATCCAAAAAATATTTGCTTATTCGTGGAAAAGTCAACTTTTGTTCACAGTTTAAATTGAAAAAAGAAAAGGGGCCTAGAGAAAGCTCCTAACTTGGCTTGCCAGAATTTTTATAAAATATTCTGGAAATATTAGCCTTGCCTTAGCCACCTACGCTTTGACATTTTATAATGGAGTATGGAGGCAATTTGTGTCTTAAAACACTGTAATGTAAAAGCAAGAATACATTTTGCACGAGAATGAAAATCAACCCTACTCTACTTGCTTGACCTTTCAGAAAGATAATCTACATATCATTTGACTGAAATATTATCAACATGGCAAGGGCCATTGAAAAGTAATTTGGAATCAATTTACCATAAAATTAGAATTTATCAAAATTACAATACCATAGTAGCACATAGGATCCACAACAAAACAAAATGAAATGTTTAAAGCCCAGCTCAATGCAATGAAATTAATCGTAGCCAATAAATTGGAGTGGTGGAAATAGAAATATTTATGCCTGTAATGGAATCCCCGAGAAAGAAGCCAGTCATTCAACCACCACAAAAGGCTTTGCTGGTCAAACTTTCAAAGAAGCACGATGACTGATCTGACCAAAATTGCGGCTCCTGGGGATGCTCAGCCTACTGGATCTGGCTCTGTCTTACAGGACTCATGTCTTTGGAAAGTGGGATCGTGTTTGGGTCGAGTTGTCGTTGGCCGACCTGTGGGGTAAGTTTGTAATTTTGTAGTGTCAAACTATGTAGAATTTTGTATCAGTGCTTAATTTTTATAGTTTCATTGTTGGCACTCTCCCTTACATTGCGACCATCCTTGCAATTTATTTGTTGCTTATCACTCTGTGCTACAATGAAATTTTGGATCCTTGTACCCTTAAATATTCTTATGCTCGATATTGTCAAAAAGTTGTTTTCATTTCGGAGGACTTGTTCAGCTACACTGAATACAAAGAAAATTATATTTGCCTCATGCCCGGAGTCTATTACCAATCCGAATCAAAAGGTAATTTTTTAAAAAAATCTCTTAGTTTCAGGATTTGACCTTCTATGACCCTAACGTTAAGTTTTTATGGTATTTTAAATACTATTTCAGGATGGTACAGTGACATGAAGTGTTAAACAAGAAATTATCCTCTCCTTTGTCTACTCAATCAAATTCCAAAACAAGAAGGAACACGGACAAGAATAAATTTATTTAAACACACCAGCTTATGCAAAGCATATAAAATCAATAAAAAATATAACTCTACAACAAATCGCAATCAGAGTCAAATCGACATTTCATGAATTTTTCTACTTTTGTCAAGAACGCCGATATAACTTCGTATTGATGTTCACTCTCAGCTTCAAAATCAAGTTTTGGTTGAAATTGATAAATGATAAGAAAATAGGAAGAGACGGCTCCTACGATAAAAATGATAAATTCCTTATTAAGGTAAAAATATCCGGCACAAACGAATTTCGAGTTGAGCATAGGCCGTATAGGAAGAATAGATGCTGAGCATAAAATATAATTCTTCATCCGTCTTTCTTCCCATCATTGTTTTCCTCCTGAGAACTTCTAACCCTTCATGAGCTTCTTCTCCAACCTCAGCTGCAGATCTGGTCAACATGAAAATAATCCAAATGTTCATCACAAGGATGACGAGTGCAGGGATAAAGTCATAGGGTCGCACGTAGTAATTATCCTGGAGACCGGCAGCTTCATCGTGTCCACTTCCGATCGTCCGAATCACAAAATAAATCTCAAAACAAAGGCAAAAAACCTGAAAATTGAAAGAAATCTGTAAAATAAATTTTTTAAATTACATTTTTAATACAAACCTGAATAGCAAGATACGATTCGATGATATTTGTAAAAACTTTATTCGTTCCTTCCAACAAATCAACTAGAAAGCAATGATCCTATATCAAATTTTCGATCAAAATTAACAAAACATTTTGGAATTGATAAGAATTTTTACCTTGTAGAGTAATTTGTAAGTCGTCCGACCCTCTTGTGTTTGAGTCAATTCTTCTTTCCTCAAAATAGCCGAATAAACACGTCCGTTCCAAGTTGCAAAAGCATTACGAAGGATTTTGCAATGAGCAAGAAAAAAAAGTAACCATGCCTTGGACGTCATGAATGTAAATAGTGTTAATCCAGCTCCGACCATAGTGTAGATTTTAAATGTCAACACTTCTTTCTCTGTCCCTTCATAACTTTGAACTAAATTTGGTTCAATTAGTCTAAACATGAGAACAGCAAGAAGGGCTGGACTTCCCCTGGTTGACGGACCTTTAAAAATGATCAAGTTATGGGCAATATTGGTAAAATTTAATAGATTTGTATTTTAATGTATGTACTTATGCTTAAAAGAGTTAAAGCCGTCATAGCAAGAATGAGGACCCAGAAAAATACGGTAACGAGTAAAGAATATCCAATCAACCCTAGTTAATCCAGCTCCGACCATAGTGTAGATTTTAAATGTCAACACTTCTTTCTCGGTTCCTTCATAACTTTGTACTAAATTAGGTTCAATGAGTCTAAACATGAGAACAGCAAGAAGGGCTGGACTTCCCCTGGTTGAGGGACCTATTAAAATATTTTAATATTGATATACCTGTTTAAAATGTATTGCATGTATGTACTTATGCTTAAAAGAGTTAAAGCCGTCATAGCAAGAATGAGGACCCAGAAAAATACGGTAACGAGTAAAGAATATCCAATCAACCCTTTGCCCAAATCCATATGCATTGAGATTACAGCACTAAAATTAATCGAGTCAATTCATGGGTCATAAGGTCAGGAATTTTGGCAACGCATACTTACCGTGTCCACAATCTG
The DNA here is from genome assembly GCA_009869925.1 of Thalassaphorura encarpata. Lineage (NCBI taxonomy): Eukaryota > Metazoa > Arthropoda > Collembola > Poduromorpha > Onychiuridae > Thalassaphorura > Thalassaphorura encarpata. The sequence goes on from WJEZ01001748.1 coordinate 2,947, forward strand.
AAAAAATTGGTAATGTATTTTCTCCTAACGTGTAGCACTACTCCAACAACGACATTATGTATTAGGGCCACATAGGTTATAGCCAGGAAAGTGGCATGTCGCTGGAGCAAAACTTTTTCATAAAAATGAGATCTAGATCCTTCTTCAATTTCCCATTTGCGCTCAGACCTCTCCGTTATATTTTATTCATGGGTCATAAGGTCAGGAATTCTGGCAACGCATACTTACCGTGTCCACAATCGGAAAAAATTGGTAATGTATTTTCTCCTAACGTGTAAAACTACTCCAACAACGACATTATGTATTAGGGCCACATAGGTTATAGCGAGGAAAGTGGCATGTCGCTGGAGCAAAACTTTTTCATAAAAATGAGATCTAGATCCTTCTTCAATTTCCCATTTGCGCTCAGACCTCTCCGTTATATTTTCCTCTTTGAAATGAAGAGTTTGAATACTCACCAGGAAAAAGTCAGTCGTCACAATCGCCAAAATGTAAAGATTGAGCAGGGTCACGAGGAAAAAATAATATTTGTGAAATGATTTGTAGGAACTTGTAAATGTATAAGTAGTATCTGGATTGACTACGCTTTGGAACGGGTATCTCCCACATAGTATTAGAACGAAACGCAATGGGGCTAAAGCCCTTTGTAAACGTTTGTTAAATTTTTGTGGATCTGGGCCTTTGTTTTTGTCAGATTTACTTTTACTCTTGCTTTCTTTTTTACTATCCTTTGATTTTTCCTTCTTGCTCTTGTCATCTTTGACTTTTGTTTTGGATTTGGATTCTAAAATCAACGGGAGAGCATAATTAACACGTGCGTGCATTGAAATCGGCTAATTTCCTGTATTTTTAGGCTGTTTTGTGAAATTAATCTCTTTGCTTTATGATTATTTCTACTGCGTAGTGCAGTGCGATGAGATTATTTTTTACTTTCCGATTCTAGATCCTTAGTTTATAGATTTGCAGAATTAACTCCTACGCCTAAGTATTTCTCTCATAGTCACAAAGGACATACGTTGTTACATTGACATTCGACATTAATAAGTTAATCCTTGCTATGAAAATTCTAGAAAAACTTTATTCGTTTGCTTTGATTCTTGTCTGGCTTACTTTTAGCATCAGATTTCCCTGTCTTCTGACTTTTATCTTCAGCTTTCTTCATGGTTACGAATCCGCTTTACTTCTAAAAGAGATTTCCATTCAAGATTCGAGACGGTCAAGTCACTTATGTGACAACGTACTGAATTCGATTTGTTAAGATTGAGCACTAATCATGAAGTTGTTTACTTTGGGGTTTAACCCTGTCAATGTGGTTCCATGCCACTGGATTGTCATGTTAAGATTAAGATTTCACGTTTCAAGACGTGCTACTTTTCTCCCAGAATTTTAGCAGCTAAATTCATCAACATAATCACAATTTTTATTCAAAAATCAATATAGCATAAAATAAAACAAGACAACGTAAGTACCCGTAGAACAGACGCGTTAACTTCCATCGTATACTGTACACACAAAATCTCTGGAATCAAACACACGGAGAAACTTCATAAAATTATCGTAGGAAACAGTCAAACTGAGAACAGTATAAAATACAAAGGTAGTTACTTGAAATTAGTAAAGACTTTGAACATAAAATACTTCAAGGTTTAAAATGAACAAAGATGCTTCCAGCTTCCACGGCCATGTTGATTGTCTAATTTTCAATTCAATCTTCCAATCACAGTCAATTCACATAAAACTATTTTAACATTATCACTTCAATATTTGGTGAATCTCTTGGCTTGGGTTTACATAGAAGGTATTTTGACATATCTTGCAAAATTCTAATTAGTAGGCATTGAGAAATTTTCCCTTGTGCAACTGGCCGAGAAAATTAACATTGCGGTGTTATTGCGAAATGTGAGATAAAACATTTCCTAATAAATGCCAAATTCATTAATCTTTTGGCTTAATAATAGATTAATTACTTTTATTGGCTAAATATTCATCTAATAATTTAATGAGGGTTTGCGCAGCTTCTATCCGAGTCAAAATGTGGCTATTGAAAATCGGTGTTCTAGGATCTTTGCATTTTAGTAAAATATCTGAGAATTCAGATGATTTGGTCAATTCTGCTGGGAGTGAGTGCAGCAGTCCATCTGGAAATTCAGTAGAAAGGGCACCAGGGGCTAGGAGTCCCTACAATTTAAAGTAAATTTGTTTACCACTCAATGCTCATCTTCTTATTGATTGAATTCACAATAAAAATAAACTTACGGCGCAGATAGCATAATAATTATGATCACTCCGAGGGCGTTCACACAGGTCATCTGACAAATAGCCAAAACAAAGTTTATCAGCATTTCCTCCTTCTTCACATGGAACTGATTCAGAGACAAGGAGTTGATTCGCAGCATTCTTGTCTCTACCTGAGACAAATCAAATCCAATTCAATTAATTAACTCAGTTTCCTTGCGCTACTGCGCAACAACAATAAGATATGAAATTTTTCCTTACTTTTAATAAGAATTTCTTTATCCACAACAACAATATTCTCTAGATCTACTACTTTGACAGTATTTGTATTCTCATCCACTGCAAAGTTATCTGGAGAGATGTCTGTGAGATACAGAATGAAATTGGTTGGATTCTCATTGAATTTATTTGCCATTTGTAGGAGCTGTTTTGCAAATTGAGCCCGAATTAGAAATGATTCTTGGTAAAATGACGTGAGACTTGGGCCAATGTATTCCTCCGCAATGATCCTCCCACACCCACCGTAATATTTAGGAAAAGGCCAACCTTCTTTGGCTGGAAATGCCTGAAATATAATTTTCATTCATTAGATTTTGACCTTAGTCAATTTCCTCCCTTAAGTCTCCTCTCACCTGTAATAGAAGCGGTTCCGGATTTACTAAAATCGTGGTCAAAACATTGGCTAAAATGGTATTCTCATGTTGACCTCTTGCAAATTTCTTAGCAGCATTAGTCAAAAACTCCATTTTTCGATGTGATGGACACAAAAGTATATCTGTCCCTTTTCCAATTTTTTCTCCATTCAGTTTAATAGGCGTATTTTCATCGTCTGCATCCGTTTTATGAGAATATTTTTCAATGAGAGGAACCATTGCATCTGATACTGTGCAAGATTCTCCTTTCCCGTGTCGATCACAAATCGCTTTGTCTAATTTATCCAATTCGTGATCATGAGCCAATTTTTTAAGAACAATCTGAAACCAATCAAGATAATATATTAGCTTACATAATTAGATTGGTTAATTTAAAGTTTGATGTCTCTTATACCTTCTGTTCAACCCCTCGATCATCCCAAGTTCCATAAAATACATTTCTCGCATTGACTAATTTACTCAGTCTGAATTTACTCCAATCACTCAACTCGACCTTCCCAGAAGTAATAGCTGGGCATAGCCTGACCCCAAAACATGCTGGACATTTTGACATTTCCGTAAGTTCTTCAACATTGACAGTAATCCCAAGACTACGACCCACATGATGCAAATGACTATTATTTGGACTCAGAACCAATACTTATACAAAATAATACAAATAAAACTAAAATTGCTGCAGAAATAAATGAGATTAAAATACACCGTTGCTTCAACTTCATGTCTAGACTTGGGTTTAGGTCTGTGGCACTTTCAGAAATATGTCTTCGTTCTGGAAAAAAGTATCGAATCCCCCACCAATTCTGAACACTTGCACAAAAGTTGGAACAATTTAATGTAGAGCTGGACAAGTATCGTCGAGGTTGAACCAGGATAATACTATCTTTGGTGTGCATCACTTCATATTCACTACACTCATTATCCACGTCCTCCCTCATGGCCAATAACAACAGCGAGCACACTGGAGAATAACACTTAAAACTGAACTAGCAATTTGCAAGAGTGATTTTGATTAAATCAAATCATTCCACTTCAATTTCGTTTCAATCCACCGACGACAGCCACATCAGTCAGTCGGTCGGCTCGGCTGTTATTGTGATATGGAATAGTGATTTGGTGCAAATGAGCAAATCAGAATGATGATAAAACCTTGGAATGCATAAATCAACAAGTTTTGATTTGTTTTGGACACCTCCTTTCCATTAAATTCTCATTATTACGTATACGTACGTTACCTTTCCCCTTCGTCCTCACTCTCATTATTTGTTCCACACGAATTGCCAGCAGAATGAATCACAATTTAAATGAAAATGAGTAAAAGTAAAGTGCGTCGTGTCGTGTCCTGATGTGTGGTTACTGCAATAAATAAGCATGTAATATTTAATACAGGGAACGAAGGAAGATGTGAAAATTAACCCTTCCTTCTCTTGAATCTCTCGCGCTTTAGATTTACACAAACAATTTGCGCCGTATAGGATCTTGTAGGTCGTAGCGTAGCTGGCAAGTGGGAACCTATTGTGTTTGCATTGTGTACACAAATCCACGTTCACACTCTTCTCTACTTGAATATGAGTCACACGGGGATAGAATACAAAGTAGCTGGACCTAGAATGGAAGATTATGCCGTGTAAGTGGCTGCTGACGCTGAGTCTGACTTTGTTTGCCAATTTACCAGAGGTACTATTAGAGGAGGGATTCATGACTCCTTGACTCTTGGCTGGGCATTTAATTTAATACCTGATTTTGGATGACAAGCCATGAAGATTCACCATGGCACGGCATATCTATGATTTATATCAAATCCTGGCTAAATTAAAGAGCGAAGCGAATAAACTTCCAGAATTTTCCAGTACTTATTTAAAAGAGTGTGTATATTTCAGGGGCAATTGTTACGCTAAGATTGTTACTTTCTCCACCCAATATTTAGTTTGACTGTTTGTATCTGAATGTTTAAAGACTGTATTTGTAAGTTTAAGAAAAAATCTAGACGACAGAGGACATCCAAACCGAAAGAGACAGCGTAAATCTTTGTATTCATTGAAGTTGAAACACATTGTGTGATTAATTTCATCCATATTCTTTGTACAATTGCCAGATCCTTCAGCAATCATCTTCACTGTTTTAATTTGAATGAACTGAACTAAATTTAAATGTTAAGTAATAATTAATGCATTCAATCCTCCGTGAAAAAAGAAAATTAAATTAGAAATGTGTTACAATAAAACCATCCATTTATTTCCATCGCGGAAGAAACTACTTGTTTTGACTCATTTTGTAGCAAAACCTTATATCTAAAATGTTAAATGCATCCCAAAATTACATCGTTTTACGTCTGGGGTAATATGTATAGACAATTCATTATTGATGCCTTGTCTTCTATGATCTACAACATACGCTGCCCTTCACTTTGCGTTTCGTATTGAGCTCAGCATTCCGACCCCAGAGTTGCAGGATGCATCTCAATCATAATGTCTAGGTCAATAATTTATCAATTGTCTAAAACTTTGTACTTCTTTGCATAGCCGATCTTTGGATGACATCAAAGAAAAACGTAGTGAGCGCCTGACGCCTGTAGCGTCTATCGACATGCATTTACAGATGACAAATCACAAATCGCCACACATAGGACAATAAAGGACAAGAAAAAATGACGCGGATTGTCAGTGATGCTGAATGCTGACCTTCACCATGCTCACTCATAACTTTAACAATAATCATATTGTATGCCAAGAGCTCTTGTTTGATTTGTGAAGTGTAAATGGTTCATTACATTGCATTAGACAAGGTAGCCTATAGACGAGTGCCAAGCCAAAGGTGAAATGAAAAGTGGATGTTGGTCTAATCCTAATAGATGGTCATCCAGACATGGAACAATGTAATATTATTATGTATGCATGCATAAATTGACTAACTCTATCCTCCTGCAATTAGTTGCGTTGACAAGCCTTCGTTGTTCATTCACTTCACGATTAGCATTAACGCCCCCATACACCACCACGTTCGTCTGTCCGTCCGAGGTACATGGAATTGAGACTCATGCCCAAGCCCAGCCCACACATTTTGCCATGATTTGCAATATTAGGACTTCCCTTGTGAGCCCACGACGAACCTAACCTCAGATATGATCAACTCAACAAATTGACATTTAACAAATGATTAAATCTGAAAACTCGTCTATGCTGAAGATGAGAAAGACTTAACTTTGTATTTTTGTGTACAAATTTTGCTTCTACTTTTACTTTGGATTCGGATTTTTAACTTGTCAGTTTACAGAAATAAAATTACAATTTCATAGAACTTACAGTTCCCACCAACCGAGACTAAATTAAAACTTAAATTAAGATTGAAATGGACTGATCCAGTTTCGTGACTATAAATTAAAATAATTCCGACAAAAAAATATTTAATTAATAATTAGCTGAATTTATTGCATACCATACACGAGTTTGTAATTTGTAAAATTTAAAGCTGATAGCATTGCACATTCAATTCGTAGAGATTTGAGATAAAGTAATCTGCCTGACACGAATTTTGCATTTAATCGTTCTCCAGACATGAAATTAATCTTAAGTTCTTTCTTGAGAATAAGTGAAGACATTTGGAGGATTAGAAGTGTAGAACTTTCAAGTGATACTCCCTTAAAAAGGGTTGATACAATTCCATAAAGGAAATGTACGTATTCATTATCATTCTTATCCTGGGTGGCCAATACACTGTGGCCTCAGAAATAATTGAGTTGAATTTTGAATTATGGCACTAAATTTTTTTTGCATTGTTGAATTAAGGACTACCTGATTTACTCCGAAGATCAGGCGAAAATTATCTGAATAAAAATTAACTTAATGATTATTTTTTCACGAAGTGTTGATCGGATTCGGATTGGAGAAGGTAAAATTAATTTTATTTTTATTTCTCTTGCGTATTCTCATCACCTTCATTCAGGCTATTGTTAAATCATATCGCCAAGACCAATTAACCGTCAGCCTCGTCAAAATATTAAAAATTGTTAAAAGGTTGGACACCCTTGGTTTTTCTCCTATCTTATTTCTATTACAAAAAATCAATAGCAGATTGGAAAATAATTTCCTTGGAAAATAATTTCCAGAATTTATGGCAAACTATCTGAAACGCTGCAATTTCATCGACACTGGACGCTAGGATTTACTGAGTTATCACTTGTAAACGTTGCTGTAATTCTATCTCATAGTCAGACAGGCAGGCAAAAAAACTTAGCAGAATGTCTTAATCTGTGGTTAATGTGATTTGCCAGCACATCAAAATTTTAAAAGCAAATAAAAAAAGTCTAATGGAATGCTCAACACTTCCATTTCCAAAGGCAGGCAAAAAAACTTAGCAGAATGTCTTAATCTGTGGTTAATGTGATTTGCCAGCACATCAAAATTTTAAAAGCAAATAAAAAAGTCTAATGGAATGCTCAACACTTCCATTTCCATGCATGCATGACTAGATCCATGCCCTGCCTGCCTGCGTAATTTGATGAAAGTCAACGTAGCTCGGAAAGGGAGAAAAATAGTCAGCAGTAAGCCTATATTTGGTTAATTTGGGCTAACCACACCACACCATGCTATGCAATGCATCTGCATCTTACACTTTAAGGTGGGCGGCCTAGCAGATTTTTCATTCAAGTCCTCATTAGCCCTTGATCCCTTTTAATAATCCTTTGGATTAACTCGTCCCTTCCTCAGTTCCGCACTTCCCTAGTGGGGGGTCTGTTCAAAATTCGACTTCCGGTTAAAAAACCCATCTCAATCCATTTTATTTCGAACATCTTGACGATTTTTTTTCTTGGCACTCTACTTTGACTTCGGGTGAGTCAGTCAGTTCATTCCATTCCATTTCATTACTCTTGCTTGCCTTCTTAGCTTATAGCTAAGCAGCCCATCTGATTTTCACAAGAAGAAGGGTTAGAAATATGCAATGCAGAAGAGTCAGCCAAACCATGGCATGCATTACATGGTCTGGTCATACGCTCATACGTGTACGAGTACGAAACTATGTAGACCCGGCCTGATTCTTGCATATGTACATACACCTACGCATACGATACGATACGAGTTACTACACTACTACTACAAGAACAAGAAAAGGATAAGAAGAAAGAAGAAGAAAAAAAAACTAAGAAGTTGTTTATAAGAAGTGTTACGTACAGCACAGCCATAGACATACCCTTTCGCCTTTTGGATGAGATTCCCTCATGTATTTTTTGGTCCCCTCACAGGCAGAAGTTAAGAAAATCTGGCTCTAGCCTAGCCTGGCTTAGCATGTGGTGGCAAGGAAAGGATTGGAGTCTGAAAGAAGTCAAGATCGTCAGATCAACTTGGTCCGTCCAAGTAGTAGTTGTATAGTCCATCCAAGTCGAGCCAAAGAAAGCATGAGATTGAATACATTAAAAATAAGTTGTTAATAAGTAAGTACAAGGCTTAAGTACTACACACATACACATAGCACTAGGATCAACCTACATTTTTACATACCATTAGTAATCAACCAACAGAGTCAGTCAGTCAGTGTAAAATAAAATTAATTTGTGTCGTACGTACGCAGTCAAATAAGAAGAATCTCATTTGTTGCCCTTGCCGTGCCCCCATGTGTTTTGTGTGCCATGAAAATGAGTGATGGACTTGGTTTGGCAGTTGTGAATAATAATAATAATTGTATTACTCCTCCGAATTCGGGTAATAACAATAATAATTCACCACCGAGTGGTGGTCACGTTGTCCTTGGCTCACCCATACCAATAGCGACGACGGCGGCTGCCGTCATTGCTGCTGCTGCTGCTGCCGCGGGAAATAATCAAAATCCAAATTTAGTGGCGCCAACCGTTACGGCTGCTGCAATGAACATGAATAATTTGAATGTTTTGGCTATGAATGCTGCCGCGGCTGCTGCTGCAGCCTCAGGTCAAGCCAATCAAGTCAATTGTCCACCAAATGTCAACGTGGCTGCGGCCTTAAATTCAATCCCAGCTATTTTGAGTGGTGGCAACGGCGGTGGCGGTGGTGGAGGCGGTGGAGGAAGTCAGCAACAACATCTTCAAGGAAATGCCAATACTCAAAACATGGCCGACTATTTGGCACAGCTCATCAAAGATAAAAAGCAACTTGCCATTTTCCCAAACCTCTTCCTACACGTGGATCGGATTTTGGATGAAGGTATTTTTATACTTATGCGAAGCTAGCTAAGCTCAGCTATTTTACTATGTGCTTGTGCTGCACTTGCAGTCTTGCTACTTGAGATTAGATTAGTAGCTAGATCTTCCCTAGATTTTATTTCGTATCGTATCTAGAACTGATTTTTCCACCCACAACTACAACTCCTTAGAGGATTAAGCCAAAGCCTAAGCCTAACCAGCCTTTTTCTTCCTCTTCCCAGGATTTATTAATATTAGCTCACTTTCCTAGATTGCCTTCCTTGCCTCTGCATTGCATTGCCATGCCATGCTTAGTGAGTGACTCGACTCACTCAAGTCTGATCCTGATTTCTTTTGACATGGATTTCTCTTGAGGAGAGATAACTCTACTTACTAATAAAACCCGTGTTCATACGTAGCATTTCCCAATCTACCCGCCTCCTTGCGTGTGCGGGTAATCAACCATGAATAGACAAGGTAGGTGTCTTGGGTGTCAAGGCTAAAATTATTATTCCACCTGACTACTTGCTGACTTCATTACAAATTACAAGCACAACCACAACCACGCATTTCCCGGATTATGACGCATTGCAGCCATACGCTCATTTGTCCCCGAATTTGAGGCCTAGCCAGGTCATAGGTTAGGTTAGTCAGAAATTAGTCAAGTACTTGTTGAGTACTAGACTGTAGGTGGATAAATCTTATTTAAATATTGAGATTTGAGATGAAAAGAGAGATCCGCGTGCCATGGCATTGTCTGACGGCCGACACAGCACCCACCTTTTGCTTTGCCTCCGGTATTGTTGTATTTTGTGTAGGTGTTCATTGCTGGCTTTGTGAGTGATGAACGATCGAGTCCTTTGAAGTTAAAAGGTAGAAAAAGGAATGAAGGTAAAAGTGAAACCCACACGCGATTATACACTTCCCAAACAATTTGAGACTCAAAAGGAGACAGAGATGATAACAATGTTAATGCAAAAAAGCCAACGTCAAATGAGGAGGCGATTCAATGCAGTGCAATGCAAATGAATGTAGTGATTTGAAATGGCCAAACAATTTAAGCTGACAGTCAGGAGATAATTTGGACCAAATAATATTTCCTTGTATATTATATAAACCATTAATCATTCGTACTAACTACTCACTGCTTCTGCCTCCTAAGCTCGAATTTTTGTAACTTTAATCAAGTTCCTCCCAACAACTCTCACTTTCGTGAAAAGCAAAAGGACCCACGTAGCGTAGTTTGAAATTAAGGAGCTTAGTTGATTACCAATTTTAGAAGGGACGATGAACCTGAACTTTGTTTACGTTTACGTTTACATACTCGCATCGCAATCGCAATTTCAATTGACATTGCGCGCATCAAGATTTCTCCTTTTTGACATAATTCATTAGTTTTTAGGGAACTCCATCCATGCCATGGCCGGCCATTGCATTGATTAAACTTCTGTCTTTTGTGTCCCTGTGATTATTTTGACTGGATTACCACTCTAATTTCAATTTTTATTACATAAATGGATAATGCGTAATTAGAAATTTAATTTGGGTAATTTTGAGTAGTCCATAATAATGATTTTTCTTCCATATGCGTGTGTGGCCTATGGGTCGGCCTAGCTGAGCTAGCGTGTTCAAATTGAATTACAAAATGTGGGATGAGTCGAGTCAGTCGAAATTGAAATGACTCGTCTCGTTGTACTTGTACTTCGTAGTAGTTGAGTCGCGTGGTTATTCCCTTTCAAGGCATTACCAAATTGAGCGAATGAAACGATGGACCCGCGCCCCCGCATTGCACTCAATCTTATTTTTTTTTATTATGTTTTTTTGGTTCCTTCTTGGTTGGAATGGAGGATGTTTAAAAAAACTAGGAATGGTGGAGTTGGTGATGTGTGGAGTAGTGACAGTCGACAGTGATGTTTTGCAGTGCATGTAGTACCTTGACTTGACTTGTCTTGTCGTTGGGACCGTTCCAAAGAGTTCCGGGATGCTGGGATTCGATAGTCCTCATTTCACTCCGTCTTACGAAAATTAAAATGGAGCGAATGCGAAACATTGGATTTTCCACTTGAGAATCACTTTAATTTAATCTTAGAGAAAATTAGATTAAACTTGTTCAGATTAAGAAGCTTTCCTAATTTTGTGGTGTGGTCCTTTGAATTGAACTAATTTTATAATTAAAAAGTAATTCAGTTTTTATAATATGGAGGGCATTGGGTATTAGTGGATTAGTTTAGTTTGTTGTGGTTGTTATCAATTAGTGGTTAAACTCATGGTTAGCTCGGGCTCTTGACCTAATCTCAAAGACCGCAAAGGCACGCTTATGAAAGTACAAACACACACGACGCACGCTTTGCATTGGCACAGAAGGCCACTACGTACGTAAACGAAGTACAGTAGATACTGCTCTGGTTCTATTTACCAAATAAGCTGAAGAAATTAATCCAAGTCTAATCAGGACAGATCTAGACCAAGAGGTTTAGGAACATAATGTATAAACATTTAGTACCACTTCATTAAGATGTATTTTTACTTCTTTTCCCATATAATCAAAATTTAGGATAAGAATGCATGAAAACTGAGTTTAGAAAAGTACCACTGACAAAACCTTTATTTCACGAAAAAAAAATGAAACGAAACATTTTTCGTACTTGAAATTCCGATTTCACAGAAATGTGGACAAAAATTTGATAGGTTCTGACCTACCCCCTTCTAGTTGGATAAATGAAGGATTTGTTGGTGGTGTGGCTCTTCAAACAACTGTACTAAGTCTATAATTCTTTAAACACCAGTTTTAGCGAATTAAGAGTAGGATTAGTTCACTAAAGTTCTTGGCAATTACTGTTTGCACTATTGCACTTATGGGTAGCACTGTCACTTTAGCATACTTACTACCTTTGATTTAGCATGTTGGCATATAGTTTATCATAGCTGATAAAATTGACTATCTGTTTTCCTGGTTGTAAAAAGTAACTTAATGCTAATGCTAATCTTTGGGAAAACGACATATGATCAGGATAATTGGTCTGTTCTTGAACCTGTGAAATATTCTTTCTCATTCTAGAACTGATATTAGATATAAATTACTAATGTTGTTTTGTTTTTATTCTGTAGAAAATCACACGGGTCCGAAGTAATCTCTTTCACTTATTTGGAGTAAGAAATGAGCCCCTTGACCTTCCTGAAGCATGTGGTCCAGTAATATCCATGTCAGAGAAAGTCTACGTCCCGGTCAAGGAATACCCTGACGTAAGTCCCAATTTTATATACGCAATTTTCTAAAGCAAATATAGTCTGACATACGTAAGAACAAACAAGAAGAATTAAATTATCCCGAACACGTCTGTCTAAGGATTAGCGCACTGCGCTGCGTGAAGACGTAATTTAGTTCCGCACATTTGTGTCCACATGTTTCCAAACTTTAAACTCTTTTGTCATCAGTCCGCTCGGGTTGAGTGATTCTTTCTTTGTAAGGAAAAGCCGAGAATGTATTTTGGGTGCTTAAGCAATCTTGACAAATGTTTGGCATGAATGCATCACTAAGTTAATGTTAGATCTAGTGTTTAGTTTAAGAGTATTTTTAGGATTAGTTTTCAACCTCAAAGAATTTCAAAGTTATTCTAAACGTGTCTTCTAGTTCTTTGCACTTTTCCATCTTGCATTTCGACTTTCTTTAACTTTGTCAATTAAAGGTTGAATATTGTCACGTGTATAGTTTCGGGGATCAAATGAGGTGTGAGCTCGAATTTGAGACTATGGGAAAAATAGCTATAAAATCCCAAAATCTGTTAGTAGACAATAATCTTATTTTCAATAGAATGGAGCAAACTTTCCTACTTTTGTGCACATAGTGCATTTGATTTTACTTGACTAAACGGAACCTAGTTTTACTCTGCTTGTCGTCAATTTGATTTTTTAGATTCCACTTGCTCTCTGCCTTGTCTAATATTTTTTGAGAGTTTCATCGTAAACCTACAACGTACAAACAAGGCTGAGGGAGGAGAAGCAGGTTAACGCGAATTCTGCTC
>WJEZ01001749.1:0-16000 GCA_009869925.1 Thalassaphorura encarpata
ACTTTATCTCTACGCGTGTAGAGTTCAGATTAATTTTTAAAACTGTTAGAAAATTATCAATCGGGCAAATTATGAATTCAACGGCTGAAATTTTTGTCTTTTTTGTAATTTTTAATAAAAGTAGTAAGTTATAAAACTAACAAAAGTATAATAAAATATAACAAAAGTAAAATTAAAACCTAGACTAAAAGATTTTATATGGCTGTAAGAGTTCAAATATTTTTTAGAGTAACAATTCTAATTTCAAATTATAAGATATCACAAATCTCTACTTGAATTTCATTGTTAGAGAGATAGAATCATTTATTTTTCGCCTGGAGGCTTTAGTGGAAAGTATTGGTGCAGCGTACTGTTTAAAGTATTTGTTCAGTGTTTATTATGCATACATTTTATTATGCGCATTTAGTTTTGCTTTGATGTTTACAAAGAAGATTACAAAGACTAAATTGACTACTTGTACACAGATTAGATATATCCCAAACAGTTCAAGGACAAGAATTTAAATCTGATGAATTGATTAATCTTGATCTGTTTTTGTTTTTACCGACTTAATTTAAGAAACTTAAACAAAGCCACCTTTACAGAGTGTAAATTGAAGTCACTTCGATTCACAAAACTGGAATCTGATTGATCATCGGAATATTTTTTAATCCCGAAGCTTATCCTGGGGTTGTTTTACTTTGATTTTTTGTTTAGTTTGTAATATTTTGTACTATGTTTTAATCCATGGGTCGTAAATAAACACGATTGCTCAATAGGGCTTTGCTAATTTGACATTGACTTTACATCTTAAAGTTTTCCATTCAAATCCCCATAAATCTCTGTGGAAATTTTATTATACAGGATAGGATAGGAACACAACGCACTTGCTTTCAAGCAAACAGATTAAAAATAAATTAAGTCCTCACCAGGTCTTAGTCTTTTATAAGTACGTATGAACCAATTCATGTGCTGTCAATGCTTTCAGTGTATTATTTCTAACCTTTGGATTCAGGGGCATCATTTAACTCATCTTAAACTAAATTACAGAATAGCAAGTATTTTTCTCGTTTTAGAAAATTCCTATTTTCTATTTAAGGTCTGTCTAGACATTGGAACACGAAAATCGAGACAAATCACATAACAATAATTTCAACCATTCGGAAATTTTAACTAAGGTTCTACGGGAAAAATGAAAAGTATTACGGATATTCGAGTAATCAATAAATTGAAAAAAGCAAAAGCTAATAAAAATATGCTAGCCAAGGAAATCTTAAGTGCTTCATACACGATAATTTTAATATCTCAAATGAAACTAGCGAGTCCAAAGAACAGATGAAAAGCATGATGAAATTTTAACCTCTTCAAATATCAGCAGCACCCTTTGAAAATTCTTAACTAGAAAAATTAGAATTCATGAGACAAGAGTGACAGATGACAGAATACTTAAATTTGGATCACTATATTTCGCAAGCCTACGGAATAATCTGCATTTAGCAAGATACTTTTCTTATCAGTCGTTAATTCCGGTCTCTTTTGAAGTTCTTCCTTCCTTCATGACAAGTTCATTTTATAGGAATTGCTGATAAAATGTGTTTTTTTCTTTCCATGCTATCGTAACAGATTTCCTGGTCGTTATATTCTAAATCATTTTATTCATGGTAAGAATTTTGCTTCATAAAATCAAGCTTGAAAATTAATTTATGCAAGCACACTCCAGACAGACCAAGTCTGTTGGATTGAATTGGTTTTAATATGGCGTGAGGATTTATTAATTGCGTTCTTCTGGTTGGTCCAATTGATGGGAAGGGCAAATTTTATTTTTATCCTGTTGAGATTTTGTAATACTTATCACTGGACATTCTCAATGTGTCCTGTCTGACCCTCCCTATATTTCCTTGAGTTGAGCTTGCAAATGCCCACCACAGAATTAATTTTGGGAGTGAGACCACTTCATAATTACATAGCAAAAAAACAAAAACAGATATCAATTTGGAGGTTGGGCTGATAATGCTGTACGCAGATTTCTAAGCTTCCTTCATAACACCACTTAAAGTAGCTGATTAATATTTTTATGCGCACTTAATCAGCTCAACTAAAATTGAGCAATTGAGTCGGAATGTCAATCACACTAGCGATCATAACACCAGTTAAAGTAGCTGATTAATATTTTTATGCGCACTTAATCAGCTCAACTAAAATTGAGCAATTGAGTCGGAATGTCAATCACACTAGCGCTTTTGCTTTGCAAAAAAATAAGTTGTAGTACCTAGAGTTTTCTCTTCTGGATTATTCTTGTTTTTTTATTTTCGATTTACAATATTAAACTAAGCTTACAAGATACAGAATAAATAATAAAATGTAGAGAGCCAGCCAGACTGTGATAAAGCCAAGCAAGCAAACAACCATAAAAATTAATTCGTATACATTTGTACCTTTGAGCTGTGCTAGTCAGTATTACATAAAATTTGATAACCTTAGGTAATAATTAACTGTCAAGCTTAATTCTAATCTGTAACTTATCTAAAAAAATATACTAAAGTCAAAACTAGATATTCTAAATTGAATTGCTATATTGCATTATGTGATATGTAATTTAATTTGTTAATGTTTTACATCTAAATGAATTGCGCAATGAGAAAATCCATTAAGATGATAAATTGTCTTATTTGCCTCTGAAATTAATTGTCTTCTGGTTCACTTCTCACACAAACCGAATTGCCATTTGAAAGCTAAAAAGAAATAGAAAAAACAAGTCAGAAAAATTTGGTCAATCTTAAAAAATTGAAGTAGGCAATTGAAAAACTTACAATTTGTGTTTTCTCGCCATACTTTGACCAAAATGTGACTTGACACTTGGTCCTATGCCCAGTCCGTTGATCAAACATGCTACAACTTGAGAAAGGTGGGCAATACAGATGAAGACTCACAGCTGGCTCAACGTGACTCGTATTTTCCACGCGATGAAGTCCAAGAGAATCTAAAAAACATGATAAATTTATACATTCGATTTTCCGAAAATTTAATTCACCCATATGACCGAGGATAGCTTACCGTTGATATAACAGACATCATTCAGCAACAAGGGTTTTCTGGATATTTCTTTCAAATCTTCCTCTTGACCCTCTTGTGGCCATGCGAAACGAACTTCACTCAAAGATCCTGAAAGCATTTTCATGAAGCAATGAGCATCCGCATGATCGTGAACGGCTGACCCGTGACCTTCTCCCCAGGCAAGGATCATCAGATTGAATTTCCCATTTCCTTCATCCACGAGATTCCTTGTATACCTGAGAAATTACAAAAGATTGAATAAGACTTCCGATAAAATTCATCATTCCAAATAAACTAAACTTAATATGAAAGTAATTTGTCCTTATATAATACTTTACGATCTGCGTTGAAGTTATTTTAAGTAACCATTTCATTGTTAATACATAAATCTGTAGTAGAACTTTCTCGTAGATACACTTTCCACTATGAAATTCCCTGATTCCCACTAAGTGAGCATTGCTTCTATGTGAAAATAAATTGAGTGAAATCTAACGTAAGACAAGTTAGATTCTATTGTCCTACTTGTGTTGTGTCTGCTGCCTACAAGCCGACGACACACAGGGAAAGAACACAAAACCGGGTAAGGAAACCGGCAATCAATACCGTACCCAAATTTCATTCAACTTTCACCTACTACAACTAGAAAGTACAAAAGTAGAGTAGGTTCAGGGGGCAATAGCCCATACCCGAAACCGGGTCAATTTAGAATTACTAGCCTTTTAACTAAAATAATTTTTCTTCATAAAAAAGTTAGATGTAAATAGTTCAAAAAGGGATGTCTAGTTTTTTACCTGTATTGGTCGAATTTTGCAAATTTTTTCCAATCTGCTGGATTACTCTTGTAAGATTCCATTAAACTTTGCACGTACTCCACATTCACTTCATCACTATCAAATACAATGTGGAGATTTGCAATCAAATCATCCAAGGATTTCACAGGTACGTAGAAACCTTTTTTAGCCCCGTTAGTCTTTGTTAACATTGAGTTGTGATGTGTATTTGATGATCGCATTTGCAGATCGTTACCGTTCGTTAACTCTAATTCAGGCATTTTGAAAAATATAATGTGATTTAAATTAAAATCCTAAGCAATTTCAAAACTTTTTGACAGAAGTGGTTCAATGGATATTTTTTCTTATAAGGAAATTTTCTTGGAGAAAATAGAATGAAATGAAATGACAAGTAAAAGTAAGGTAGTAAGGAGCTCGTAGTACTCGTAGTGTAATATCGGAAGTCTAAATCCCGTTTGCGCAACAAGATTTCTAGATGTGGACTTTTATAGGGGTGCCGAGTCCATGGTTATGATAACCTGGAACTCTTGGTTCTTTTTTTAAAGACTTTAGATCGGGTCAAGTGACGAGTAGGCAGAATGGGTAATCTATAATACTTGGAATGTAATCCTCATCAATTGACGTCTAATCAGCTAACATAGTACATTACAGCATTACAACACTCATCCAGCTCAGCTAGCTTCACATACTCTTTTCATTTGCGGTTGTTAAAAGTGCGCTGTACAAATGTTGACAGAGTTTGTGTGAGGTAATGGAAAATACAGGACACTTGTATCTTGTTGTTCTCCAGCAGCAGCAGCACGAGGGCCACTTCTTCACATCTCCAGCATAGCAAAGCATTAGCTTTTTGATCAATTTCATCTCATACATTCCGATTCAATGGGAAAACCGGAATAAAGTGGATGAGCATCTTTTCAGCGGCTTTCTTAATATAAATATGCGACACGACACAGATTTTGGCCGCCAAAAATGTAAACCAGGAAGTAGGTTACAAATATTTACTCACTTAAGGTAGAATTTAGTATTGTTTCCAAATCGAATCAAATTTGACCCATCCGGGTATGAAAATGTGGTTAATTTTTGATTTTTAACCTTTGCACTGTTGTAATTACCCAAATGCGGTGATTCAAAAACATGAGTTTTGTTTAGGAATTACCCTCGCCCTCAGGAACCGCATGGCTCAAGCTTTACTAATTAAAACTAATCATCAAATCAATCCACTTTGATTTGACATGGCATGTCAGAGTGGAGTAGGTAATTCCTGAAATTTGTTTTTAATTTTCCCTTCCACCCACATTACACATGGAACAGATTTGGAAATTTCAGTGATAAATATATCCATGTATTTGGCAAGTAACGTCCAATGCCAGTCACGTCAAACTAAATATATAAGAGCTACTAAATTAATCATTGATGGGTTACGATTAACCTTCGCTAAATCTGGATCATCCCTGTGTTTGGAATGAAATTAGTTTGACAGAAAATGTCGTCAATTTTAGTGAAAGGTCGGGGAAAACTAAAGTAAGGAAACAAAAAATCATCATGGTCATGCTTCATTCAATTACTTCCATACAATGATATAAATAAATAAGTATTTGTAGAAAACCACTACACTTTAAAGTAAGTTGCACCTAATCTGTCATATCTGGTTGAATCCGCTTTATTCCAGCCAGCTTAAATGAAACATTTTATGAGATGGTTTGACTCATTCCCCTTTTGCTCATTCTAAAAATGAATGAGTATGAACCAGATTAAACCTGGACAAAAATGATTGCATTGCATTTTGTATATTGGAATAGAAATAGAACTACGCGCTATGCAATGCATTCGTTTGTACAATAAATGACCTTTTTCTTTTCAATAAAAACGCACAAGGTTTTTAGTATATGTCAAGATATTTATACTTACTACAAACACTCACATAATTTTTTCCGTGGGAATAAATTATAATAAGCATGTTTTGAGAGAAACGCTAGCATACTAAGGAGGAAAGATTTGCTAAGGCCACATTTCGCAATTTGAAATCAGTTAGTCTGAATTGACGTAGTCTGAACCCTACACACTTTCAAGGGCAATAAACAACTGAGCATCGAGACAGATTCTGACTTGACTGACGCTTTTGAGCATAAATTCTTTACTTCAACCAGGTGAATTTTAGTTATAAAATATGAAAACGTGCTTGGAATTAGTAATGAAAAATCAAAATGCAGGAGAATCACAGGTATAATCCTAGTAAGCTTTATTCTTCGCCACTTTATGCTTTAATTTTACTCAAACTGATGAATAAATTAAAATGCGTATGTTCCCTCAAATTTTATTAAGTTGGTTGTTACAGTTAGTTAAATTATCTAACCAAATGAGGAACGATGGGACCTGAAAAATTGGCAATTATATTCTTAATTAGCTTCTTAAGTAGAATTGAATGTGGGCATGGAGAGAAAATCCTTTTATTTTCACAAATCGTAAGGCAGAAAAAATAGGAAAAAGTTTTAATACTTAAGTTTTTAAACTAATTACACTATTCTACTTTTAGCTTTGTAGACATGGAGCCCGTGCTCCATTGCATCCATATCCGAATGACCCATATCAAAATGAGTCGTATTGGGAAAACGGTTGGGGTGGCATAACCGAGGTAACTAGTTTCATGTACGTAAGTTTAAATTAAGGTAATCCTATTATTGTATTTAAAGCTGGGGAAACTCGGCCAATATGAACTCGGGACTTATTTACGAAAACGATACTCCACTTTCTTGAGCCGATCATTCTCTGCCAGAGAACTCCATGTGATTAGCTCTGATTACGACAGAGCTATCGTGAGTGCCCAAGCTCTGCTCTCAGGTCTCTACCATGTCCATGATTCAAATAGTAGTGAAGGCAAATGGGGTTTATTTCCAATTCATGCAATCCCATCAGAATATGACTCGGTAAGACAAGACAAAGACTAATATCCACGAAATATCTGCAAGTGAATTAAAAAGTATTGTCTTTTTAAGCTTCTTCAGCCAAAAATTGGAAACGCTCAAATCAAAAATGTTTACAAATGTCCAAAATATTCTGAATTGGTGAAAGAAGCATTTGAATCAAAAGCAGTGGACGAATACACTCAAAATCATATGGAATTGATGGAGTTTCTTCGTCGCAATTCCGGGATGCCCATGACACGGCTAACCACAGCTGCCTCTTTTATTGGATCACTTCTGACTGAGGCACTGAATTAGTTATAAAAGGGTTAATTACGTTAACATATTTCAATTTGCTTATTATCAACACAGGATCTGCATGGTATGCCACTCGCTCCTTGGGCTAAACTAACCATTTCAACTCCAGAAACTTTGAAAACTCTTGCATTTGTTTTTAAAATATTGACGTACACGGATGAGATGAAACGTTTAGCAGCTGGTCCACTCCTTCGTGACTTTATTCACAACATGAAAAACAAAATCAACGAATCAGAGACAAGAAAAATGTACATTTACTCTGGACACGATTTAATCCTTGGCAATGTGATGGATACATTGGGATTTTATGAGCCACATTGGATCAAATTCTCCAGTGCATTGATTCTGGATTTATATGCTGACAGTAGCAATAAAACAGAGTACACTGTCCAGGTACATTCTCCAAAATCCAATTTAAGACACTGAAATTTGAAAATCAGTTTGTTCATTCAGGTTTCATATCGAAATACTTCCAACTCTCACGCTTACGTCATGAAACTCCCTGGATGTGGGAATGAATCATGCACATTCGAAAAATTCATCGAGCTAGTCGAGCCTTTTATTCCAAAGGATTTGGAGAAAGAATGCCGCACAGTAGGCAAGTCTGTATCGGGGGACATGGCATCCGGAGTAGGAAGGTTTATCGATGATAATTTTACTCTTGTTCGAAGTAAGTTTTTAATTGCATATCAATATTTAATATTTACAATGGATTATAAGGCTATGTGTTTTTTTCAGATCACATTTGGATGATTTTAACAGCCAGTTCTCTAATAGTGACATATAACTCCAATATATAATAATAAAAGATCATGTTAATTAAAAACTTATTCCGCTAAGCCAATCAGCCATTGATGTTATTAACTAATATTGTTCAGTAGTGATAAAATTTATAATGTTGAAACAAAAAAATTGTGATAGTCGGCCAAACCCGTTTAATGCGCAAATCTACGGTTGTGCCTCTGATTTTATTGTAGTTCTCATTTCTCAATCTCAAAATGAAAATTGAGCTTCTTCAATTGTTTACTTGCACATTTATTCTCGAGGGCTCTCAATTTTCATATTCTTACATAAGTCAGATCAATTTTTCTTAGCAAAATGCAAAAACGTGCTTTGTCTTAATCTAACGAAAGAAAATGTCATGAAACTAGAATTTTTCTTAATCAATTATGTAAATTCTTGTATTATTTTAACCTTCGCTCAGGCTCGTGCTGAAAATAACGAATAAATAAAAATGAATTACAGTATTAACTGTAATGTTAGCGAACTGTGGTGTTTCTTGTTAGTTTCTAAAAATTATCCGACGATTGAGGAATAATGGAACGACCGTCAGTGACTACGTTATTTTTATTTAGTTTTATATTCTATATTTACTCGGGGTGCACTGAGAAAACACTTTTATTTTCACAAATTGTAAGTCATGCGAGAGGAAAAATAAGGGCTATTATTTTACATACTTTGAAAAGTTATAAAAGTCTGGGTTTGTATGGTTGGTTTCTTGTGGTTTTAGCTTAGCCGACATGGAGCCAGAGCACCTTTGCATCCATATCCGAATGACCCATATCAAAATGAATCTTACTGGCCAAACGGATGGGGTGGCCTAACCGAGGTGATTATTGCGACAAAACTTTATTTTTATTTATAATTCGGCAAAATCTTACAATTACGTCCAGCTTGGCAAACTCGGCCAATACGAACTCGGAACTTATTTACGGAAAAGGTATTCCAATTTCTTGAGCCGATCATTCTCAGCCAAAGAACTTCATGTCATCAGTTCTGACTATGACAGAACTATCATGAGTGCCCAAGCAATGCTGTCAGGTCTATTCCATGACTCAAATAGTAGTGATGGAAAATGGAAGTTATTCCCAGTGCACACAATTCCTCATGAATATGATTCGGTAAAATATTTTACATGCAATATTTGTTAGGACTAACTACTATCCACTAACATTCACGAAAAATATGTGAATTTACAGCTAATTCAACCCAAAATTGGGAATTCTCAAATCAAAAATGTTTATAAATGCCCCAAATATTCCCAATTGGTAAAAG
The DNA here is from genome assembly GCA_009869925.1 of Thalassaphorura encarpata. Lineage (NCBI taxonomy): Eukaryota > Metazoa > Arthropoda > Collembola > Poduromorpha > Onychiuridae > Thalassaphorura > Thalassaphorura encarpata. Next base: position 9,098 of record WJEZ01001749.1, read on the forward strand.
AAGCGTTCGAATCCAAAGTGTTGGACGAGCACAGAGAAGATCATATGGAGTTAATGGAATTTCTACGTCTGAATTCAGGGACAGCTATGGTTGATCTGACCTCAACGTACTATACTATAGGCTCCCTTCTGACTGAGGTAATTTATTGAGAGCTTATGGTTTAATACATTTATTTTGCACAAGTTTTTTTAAACTAGAGTTTGCATGGTATGCCACTCTCTCCTTGGGCTAAGCTAACCATTTCAACTCCAGAAACGATGAAAACTCTTGCATTTGTTTTTAAAATGTTGACATACACGGATGAAATGAAACGACTAGCCGCTGGTCCACTCCTTCATGAATTAGTTCAAAACATGATAAACAAAATCAACGAATCGGAAACAAGAAAAATGTTCATTTACTCTGGGCATGATTTGATCCTTGCCAATGTGATGGATGCATTAGGAATTTATGAACCACATTGGATCAAATTCTCCAGTGCATTGATTCTTGATTTATATGCTGAAAAAAATGACAGTAGCAACAAAGCAAAGTACACTGTTCAGGTAGAGTCTCCAAAAGCTTCGGATTTAACGACAGTGAATTTTGAGTAGCAGTTTTTATATCCAGGTTTTGTATCGAAATACTTCCAACTCTGATGCATATGTCATGAAAATTCCTGGATGTAGGAGTCACGATGGATCGTGTACATTCGAAAAATTTACTGAACTGGTCGAGCCTTTTATTCCAAAAGATTTGGAGAAAGAATGTCGTGGAGGCAAAGATTCAACTATTACAAGGAAGACAGCTGATTTAACCACTGCCGGGGCAGGATGGAATACCGCTGGTATGTTTCGTTGTATTTAAAGTAATTTACTAATCAACTAAGAAAATTCAAGAATGTGTTTCTTACAGGCTTTAGTATGATGCTGTCTGCCGTTGGTCTAATAATTTTTAATTAAGACAATTTACTACAATGGATAGTCAGGTGCACTTTGGACAGGATTCTGGTTTGGTTATGCTTTTGTTAATACTAGAAATAATAATTTTATTGAAGATTAAAATATATTTACTCCCTGAGCTGCACAGATTCGCATAGCTTCAGAAGTTAGTTTAATTCTTTCTCTTAATTCCTTTGGGGCTTCAACAATAGTAGCAACCAGCCCACTTTGCAAGTGCCAATTAATATGACAATGAAATAACCAAACTCCTGGATTATCTGCAATGAATCGAATAACTGCCCAGGATAATGCCTGCACTTGAAAAGTGTCACGTCTAACCCCATCAAGAATTAATTTATCTCTGGAAGGGTCATAATCCGAATCATTTGTTTTCCCTACTCCCACAACCCAGAATGTGTGACCATGAACATGAAATGGGTGAGAGCCGTCATCATGATTATTAACCACGATTTGTATCACCTGTGTATTAAAACATGGGCATATTAGATTCATGTAAATTTTTAATAGTATGTACACGTTACCTTTTGATATTCCACAGTTGTAGGGTTAGAGAATTCTGGAAGTGATTTGTTCTGCAAAGCTAATACCAGCAATGGAACTTGATTAAGTTGAAAAGTAATATTGTTGAAAGTTAAATGATTCACACCTGCAAATATAAAATTCGCGTATAAATTAAGATTTTCTGATAATCTTAAAATTATTCATACCATCTTCATCCTCAATAGGCTCAACATTATAAGTTATTTGCTGATCAAAATTTGCTGGGGCAGAAATTCCATCATATGGGCGAAGCAATTCTTGTCCAGGAAATCCTTACTTCCTCTTTTCCAGTATCTGGCTCACATATTTTCTTAGAATTTTCTCCTGTCTTCTGATGTCCCTCATAGCGTAGAATGGCTGACACAGTTTGAATCAAGGCTTCTGGTTTTGGATTAATATTTGTAATATTATCACCAAAATCAAACATTTCTAAATCAGCCTTGGCATTAATACAATATTCATCTTCATCCCCATTCATATGTACGATGAAGGAATATCGTTGAGCTGGAACGATTGGAACTTTTTGAAAAGTCACCTTGACCGTGTCAACTCCATCGACTTCTATCACAGTCAAATTGTGTTTCTCAATAAAAAAATGAAATGAAGTAATTGCTGCGGCATTGATGACACGAATTCGATAGCGTTTTCCTTTGCGGACTGTGAAGATTAAAGGTTTTTGTTTTTCTGGGTCACATGGAAGTGTTGTAGCATTGCATGGGTAAGAGCCACGCCCATTCATAAGAACTGAAAATGGCACTGGTTCATCTCCACCACTCAGCACGGGAAAGAAACCATTCCGTGTTCGTGTGACCGGAAGTATGATACCAATCACTTATAATTATGGTGAATTCTTCATCATATTCTTTTGCATAGACTTCTGGAGTGTTGTGGACAATTAGTGGGCCCAACATCCCTTCACTGTACTGGGCATGCACATGCGAATGGTACCTGAGCAAATCTAATGATTAATTATTCTAATTGAGCCCTGAGCCTGATGCCTGACTTACCAGTACGTTCCATGCTGCTCCAATTTAAATTTGTATATTTGAGTATGATTCCATGGAATGGGGCATTGTGTAAGTACTATCTGGCCCATCTTCAAATGGAAAACCATTTTGTAAAATCCCATGACTATGTAAAGTCAAATTCTGATGAACACCATCCCTGTACTGAATTGCATTTGTTAAGGATATGTGAAGTGTGTCTCCTTGATTTGCTTCAATCAGTGGACCAGGGAATTGTCCATTCACACCAAGTATGTGACACACTTCTACTCCGTCTGGAGCTCCACAGAAATAATGGGCCTCCAGTGTATAATAAACATTTTTGGATTCACTCAGTCCAGCAGTAGAAAATAATATTTTTGCTAACATGACCCAAATAATGAACATATTGACTGCCTAAAAATGAACCAATCTTTATTCAAATGGTCAGTTCGTGCTACTTTTGGTGTATCTTTTTTGAAAGGAAACTTAACACACTGACACTGTCCTCTTCCCTTTCAAAGTCTGAAGGAAAGTACAAATCCAAAACTTCACTTGGTAATCTGCCCAATGTTGTAATTTATTGTTACATTTTTTCCCTCTATTTATCACTACGTCGTACACTGCAAGGTATAGACAGTTGCCAACCCATGACAAGAATTTACATGACGCATCAGACCATGACATTGCATTGTTGCAATCTCCAAATTATTTTTATATGAGTGCATTACTTGTATGATTTGGTATAACGATAGATAAATTTAGACAACCAGTCTTTTGTAAATAGTGTGTAAATAAAAATAACCTTTGTCCCGGCTGCCAAAGAGCAAAACCACATTAGGAAATCAGAGCATAGTTGATGATTCATGAATTCATGATCATGTTTTTATTAAAAAGTGTTCATCCGGCATAACTTAATTTAACTGACTACATTAAATTCCATGTGAACTAAATCAATGTCAAATCTTAATCAAAGCTTTGAAGCAAAGAAAAATATTAGATTCAGCTTTGGTAAACGTTTATCCTAGCCTTAAGAATTTGTATTACTACTTGAAGCTAGGACAACTGTAATAGTCGTCTCAAATACAAACCAGAAAAGCGTTGCAAAGGAGGAGTGCTCGATTTTGTTGACCATTCCAATTCCATTTTGGGCATTTATAAATATCCACTTTTTGTGTTCTCGTGAAATTAGATTTTAAGGCAAGGAGAAGTTCTCGCGTATTTCGAGTCACAATATAGGTCGAGACTAAGACAGTTGATAATAGAAAGGAGGAAAAAAATATTGCAAGGATCGAACTCAAGAGAATAAGGAAAGGAAGTACATGGTAGAGCAATATCGTTGCAGTCACACAGACTAGGAAAAGAATAGCAGAGAAACAAACTAATACAGGGTAATAAAATGTGGTTATAGCATTTTGATACAAAATACTCAAAAGATAAAGGCTCCTGTAGAACTGTATGGCCTTCAAAGTCCCAATATCTCCGTCCAAGACTTTATTTCTGTGAAATAAAAATTTCAAATCATCACTTTTTTAAAATTTGCAATAGACTGACGAATTTTTTTATTACTTGAGTGTATTTGGCCATTCGCTCCCACATTTCAAGTATCCAATCGTTAAATAAATTACAAGAGTTTGAATTCCAATTGTCCTAATGAGTGAAAGACCATTTATAGTAATGTAGACCAATTTCCCTACAATTGAATGACCTCCAATGTAATTGTACGCATTTATTTCTAGTCCCGGAATTGGAATGAGAAGAAACAACAAAACCGAGATAAATCCCAATATGAGTTGAAGCAAAATCGATTTTACGAGTAGCAACATATGGTCGTTTTCATGAAGAACTCCGAGAGATGATTCTAGAAAAAATATATAAATACGTACACGAGTTAGAAAAGTTTCGATTTTACAAACCTTACAGAATCTATTGTTTAACATGAGTAAAGTGTTGACAAAATCCATTAGTTGAGTCGAATGATGAAAACTGTACAAGCTGAAAATTACTCCTCCCGAATGAACGGACACGAAAAGGAATACAATCAAGAGTTCATGAACGGGTGTATTTAAATCAACAGAAAAAAGGTATATAATAATGCAACTCATTTGATAGGTAAAGTCCAATACTAAAACTATCAAAGCAAATCTCCTTTCGATTGAATTGCATTGTTTAAGTCTGAGATTTTGTTTATTCCATCGTAACGGGACGCTTCTAGTTGCACACCCAATGCGCAGAGCTTTGTGGAAATATACAAGAACTGACGCACTTAACATGTTCAAGTCTCAAGTTCAAGCCCTTTCCCAAAGGTGAGTTTAATTTGAACTGAGGAGAACCTGAAATATTCCTTGCTTTCGGAACTATTTATTAGTCAATATCTTTATCTGAATGCTCTGAATGACAAGATTTAATTGTGTTTTCCTGTGCTGTGCTTTCAACGCTTGAAATTTTCGGAAGTTACCCTTTCCTGTAGCTTTACGACTGAAAATTGAGATTTGAAATCGGCGAGTCATTAAATATTTATAGCTATGAGTTTATCGAATCATGTATCTAGCACGTGCTTATGATTTCCCCAGAATGATACAAATCTTTATTCCAGCTAAAGGGTTGATAGAGTAAGCAAAGCTATTATTATTTATTATAACCCGGATTCATGCCATAAATTAATGAATAGATTAATTTTCTGACATACGCTTTTGATTTTAAATTCAGGGAATCTTAGCCTCAGACCAGCTAAAGTGGTTTTATCTGGTCAAAATCAAATTGGTCTGAATAACTATGAAATGCCAAAACAGCATCAATCGTGGCTTCCACAATAAAACGAAATAGAACGGCAAATGTGTGCCTTTCAATTTTTTCAATCACGGCAATTCGAATGCTCAGCTTGGGACAAGAGTGAAACTCTTGGCGTCGATGAGACTGAGAATACATAAAATCCAGGAGCAAATCAGTATTTCTGTTCACGGCATAGGTCGAACCAATAAAAACAGAAAGCAGCAATACTATAAAGCTAATTGTTGTTCCTGCACTCATCAAAATAGGAAATGGGATCATGGAATGAAATATTAGAATCCCAGAAACACAAACTAAGAATAAAATACAGCAAAATCCAAGAGTGATAGGGTAAAAGAACGAAGTTATAGCATTTTGAAATGAGAGACCAAAGAGAAATAGGGATCTGTAGAGTTTTTGTCCAGTATGAACATCTAATTTGCCTTCTTCAAGATTTTGCCTAGAGAATATAGTAAATTGTAGTGATCAATAGTGCCTGACCTAAAACGTTGATAAAATTAAGTACTTGATTTTAATTGGCCACTCCATCCCACAGTGTAAGTAGCCAATTGTTACAAACAGCAAGAATAGATAAAGCCCAATACTTCTGAACAGTGAAAGTGCATTTAGAATAATGCAGAATAATCGTGTCAGCATAACTTCTCCAGCGAATGTGTCAAACAAAGAAGAATTGAATTGTGGGATGATCAGATAAGCATTCGTGAAAAAGAACAAGGACATGAGTTGAAAAATAATGGATTTCACTAACATTAATAACTTGCTTTCCTTTCCTAAGAGGAGGACCAACGTCGTGAAGGGTTTGGCCTGAAAAGGAAAACGTTCTGTATACAGTACAAATCTAATTTTGAATTAACTTTGCTCTTACACATTGCAGAATTCATTTGTAGCATTGTATTGGCCAGATGCATGATTTCTACTGAATTTATAAAGGAGTAGCTGACAAAGGTTAGACCAAGTGTGTGAGCCGAAATGAAGAAGAATGGAATTATAGTTTTATAGATTTTCGTTGGGTTAAACTCTACTAGATTAAAAAACACGAAGATACACGCCAATTGATAAAGTGAGTCAACAAGGAGAATCACGCAAGTAAATATTCGGTTCTTCGTGCCGCTCAAGGGCCGAAATTGGCCTCTCTCTTTATCCCAGGTCAAAGGCACACTTTTCGTAAGCGAAACAATTTGAAAAACTTTGGAGAAATACGATAGGATTTGCTGGTTTAACATTTCGCCTTTAGCTTTTGGGACTAAAATGTTTTAAATTTTGCTACCTTAAAGTAAGGAAAGTTACTGCAAATCGTTTAAATCAAAATTGTTATAATTATAAGAAAAGCAAGATCAACATGTTGTGGAAATGCAAACATTTCAAACTTGTGATCAAACTAAATAGAAATCGGGCCATGTTATTCTATGGCCGGCCTACATTAATAAACATCAGATTTATTAGCGACAGAATGACTCATTTGTCAATACAATTCACTAATAGAGAAAGGATAACGTGACCTATTTAGAATACAAAGACAATGTTATTTCATGTATATGCTATCATATTATGGGCGCTAGACTGGACATTTTAGCTGGCTGACCAGCTAATGCGTTCCTCCAATCTGTCTGTCCGTACGCTCTCTACAGGTCGCAATTCTTGTCCAAATA
>WJEZ01001750.1:0-15991 GCA_009869925.1 Thalassaphorura encarpata
GTTGAAGTGTATAATCTGGAGTTTTGTAAAATAAATATTAGAAGAAGTTTTTGCTAGCTAGAAATTATCAAGCTTACCATAAATCTAACCTACTTTTTCATACAACTTGAGCTCCTAACCCTGATTTCTCAAAGTAAACGAGATCTGAGAGTTTATGTACAAAAACAAAAGATTAAACACATTGGTCTACAAAGTTTATAGATTCTCAATATCCCTACAAATACAAAATGCAAACAAACGTGATCCAGATGCAAGACTGAGCTGACTGAGAGAGTTTGAACAAAACACTCGCACTCATTTCATATTTTAAACAACATATACTTATACACCACAATTCTCAAAGTACGTACCACTACGACTACTAATACTTTTTTAAATGCATGCATGTGAGAGCTTTCAAAAAATCGAATGGTCCGAGCTACAAAACTAAAAAAGAATCTTACGTACTAAAAAAACACGACATACGTAAAGTTGGAGTGCAGTAGTAGTACATACTGTGCAAGCAGAGGCACAGACACAGGCAGGGGCAGTGAGAAAATAAACAAGACTTTTGGTCGTTTTTCAGCCAATTCTTTTTCATTTAAAAGTTTTAAGGCTCCTTCCGTCCGTCCATCCATTCGTTTCGTTTATCCTCTCAGGCAACTGCTTCTCATCCAAAAATCAGTCAGGAAAGGTTTACTGCATTCATCCGTCATCTCATCCATCCGAAGGCTCGAGTCATCCTTTTTTCATCATCATCATCATCCGACAGAACCATCATCATTTCAAAAATGTGCCTTCATCGATACACGAAATTGGCTTGGTTCTTTCACTTCATCATGGCTACAGCTACTCTGCCCACACGACTCTAGAGACCAAACACAAAAGTCAAGCTGTAAAAGCCAAGCTTCAAAAAAGTAACATTCACACGTTTAAAAATACAAACACAATTTCCACGACAAAACACGGAACAGACGGTATCGGGGAGGATTATAGAATTCAATGACATGCCAAATCCATAATTTTCTAATATTGATTTTGGTTAGAAGAAACTACAGAAATATTTTTATCAGATTTATCAACAGAAAGTTATCCTTCTCCACCACAATATTCTACCAATAAATTATGCAACACGGCTAATCTAATATCTTTTCTCCTACCTGACAAATCCATCTTACGACTTGCTTATATCTATCGAATTTCTACCCGCTGAATGATTTATTCCAATCCCAAGCCAACAGGCCTTGGATCTCCTCAGATTAGAATATTTTAAGAAGGAACCGACATTGGAAGCAGAAACTCGTAAGATTAGATCTCTCACCAAATTTACATTTTAAATGCATTCTATCCTCAAGAAAAGAACTGTGCTGTGTAAGAGCCCTTGCCTCCGTTTACAATCATCGAAGTGCATTGGGAGAGAAAGTTTGGTGAATGTAAAATGCATTTTTGCCTTAGCATTGGCATTGGCATTGAAAAATTCAATACCCGTCGAAACAGACGCACCGGGTTGTGGCAGTGGCAGTAGTAGTAGTAATAGTAATAGTAGTAAGGCTAAGAATGGGTTATACGTACTGTTACTTCTCTGCGCACTCTTGTAAAAGTTGTAGAAGAGAAGCCAGGGAGCTAAAAAAAAGCTACCCGGGTGAAAAGATGAGCTCATTCATCCCAGCATCCAATCGAAACCAAAATCGACCCTCAACCTGCTTGCTTGCCTGCCAGCCTGAAACTCACCCCCGTCGTCCGTACCGACCGACCCAAAAAACTCCCGGATCGTTACCAACAACCACTCCGCCACGGACACGGATGCTGGATTCTACTACTTACAACCCCAAATACTACCCACCTTCCTACACTAGTTCTCTACACACCTAAAGATTCCATGAAACACAAAATCCAACATCTGAAGAAGAAAAAATAGAATCAAAATCCCATCTTCCTTTCGCTTCGCTACATTGCCTGCCCTTTCCTTTCACTCCTCATCTTTTCTCCACATGGAAAGTCATAATGCTCCTCTAAACATACATTTACTTTTAAACTTCATCTTTCAATTTGGTTTTTAAAGTCCCAGTCTGCCAATAAACCCCAGGCAAGAGCAGGCACTTTAAATACTCCCGAAATCCACTGTTCTCCCAGTTAGTTTGTATGCAAGGAGGATAAAGAGGTAGGAAAAAAATTCTCTTTGATCTAATCTCAACTATGTGGCTCCTGGAAAATCCTTCCTTACTGTTACATTACGAAAAGCATATGTATTGTTTCTCCAGCCTTATGCAATGCAATGATGACTCTTCCTTCCTTCCTTCCGACTGCGACTGTTGAAAAAAAGCTCAAGCTCAAATACAAGGTTCAAAGCTTAGGCGAGCACTAAAGTTTTACATTCACAGAGTTGAAATTCGGTTCGTCTAAACCAAACGTTCACATACATCTGCATATAATGTGATGTTATTAGATATATCCATCAGACAGGCAGCAGGGCATAGTGAACCCGAATCCGAATAACATCCCCGGTATAATAATGCTCTGTCGTTCCTAGTAGTGCACTAAGCTCTAGCTCTGTGCCTTTCCTCTTTCCTTTCCGAAAACCAAGTATGGCCCAGCTTCCGTTTCACCGCTGAAAAATACAACAGCTGCACTCGTCTTTTCAACCAAGCCAAACCGTTGTTGCTTGTACATGGAACATGAATGCTAACTCAGGAGTTTTAAAACTAACATAAAGCTAACGCTAAACCTTGTCTTTGCATTGGATTGAAACTTCAACGAAAACCATATGTACTGCACTATACTGGTCTCAATAGTTCAATTTTCTCCACACACTATGCCATTACTACTACGGTTTTCATCTGCAAGCTTATGTTCAATTATCCTTCACAGCTCCAAAGCAGTCTCAACAGAAATGCTGTTACCTACTTGAGTACATCTCAGATTTCAAACTTAAATTCACAATAAATGTAGACCTGCTTAACCTCACTATATTCGGAATATATCGACGATGTGCAATAGCTCAATATGTCGGAACCGAACTCCAAATGCCTGAATTTGAATTTTCAAACGCAATTAATTTTTCCCGAAATGCGTTAAGGTTCGTAAAACACGAGATGAAGAGTCATTGTGTTTCTAATAGGAAAGAGTCGAGAATCGAGACTAGAAGACAAATACAACGAATAATGCAAGCAAATGGCCCATAAAACTTTGAGTATTTCAAACCCTATTTTTCTTTATGCTTCTATGATTTCCCCCATAAAATCATTTTGGAAGGGCAACTTGTTTGCAACTTGGTTTAATTTTCCAACATCCAATTTTGAAGTTTGTATATATGAGCTGGAGCTGCGAAACACAGAATTAGCATGTATGACAAAAAGATATTATCATTTCAAGGTTTGCAGAATTATTCATAGAATTCAACCGTGGGTCAGTTTTGCACGAGATGTCAAATTCCAAGATATACCCAATCGCTAGAAAGATTCGTGCCATAAAAAACCTCATGGAAAACTCTTGAGTGCATTAAAACCACACGTCCATCTAAAAAGGGAAGAAAAGAGAGGCAGAAATAAAAACATGACGGAGCACGTCTAAGGTCTAAGTTATAAAATGAACCCCCCAGCGAGTTCTAAAGTAGTGCAGTGAAAAGTGCATTGTGCACTCCTCCAGTGCAACAACAGACAGAAAACTATAAATTTTACTTATTCATCATATCCTAGATTCTCCAATCTAAATTCGCCTCGACGGAGCATCTTTCAGTTAGACTACAGAGACTCGACTATTGCATCTCGGTGCATCACTCAGTCAGTTGTGGCAGGAGAAGCGGCTGCTCTAATGCAATGACATTTGCAAGGCAGCAATGCGTTCAGAATAGTAAATGACATTTCCTGCTTCTCTCCTAGTAGAACAAGTCTAGGATGAGAGTTGAGTCAATTCAACATTGCATTTGGTGCAAGTAGAAGTGCAGTGCAGCACAGTGCACACAACTCAAGAGAGAAAAACTAAAAACATTCGAGGAGGAAATCCCTTGACAAATTAACCAAAGAGATCCCTTCAGCTGCTGCCGCGTACACTCGGACCCAATACAATCCTAATAGCGAATACTCCCAAACTCAACAAGAGCAATATAATGCAGGGCAGCAGAATAAAATGTCAAACACTTTTACGTTAGTCCAACAAACTTCACTACGATGGGGTAGTGTTATATGTAATAACCTTATGCTTCAGATTTAGATTTTCATATAAGAGAATAAGAGCAAGGGAAAGTCACTTGTTTTCAATCAGAGCAGATCAAGTTTGTGACTGACTGCCCTCCTCTTTCTAAAATCCACCCTGTCCATCAAAATTAATTTAAATGTTTTCTAGATCAAAAGCTTTTGAGATGGAAATGCCACAGACAAGCAAGCATCAATCACAATCACATACGACCAGAACTCAGAAAAGTTTCCAAACTAGTATGAGTCAAAAAAGTTGAAATAAATTAGTCAAGCTCCGGGTTAAATTTTTAATTAACAGATCCTGATAAACCATATTCACAAAGGTATTTTTACAATTTTTAATAATAGTTACTAAGTTAGTTTCTAGAGTCCAGCAACAGTAGCACCTAATAATAATTTAATACGAGTCTCGTTTGGGCGAGGTACAGACCACAGAGTCACCAAAAGTTCCACTAAGGACTTTCACTGTAAGAGGAGGAATAAGTTTGAAAGAGGAGGATGCGAGAAAAGAGTGTGAGGTTGGGGAAAACACACTCAACTCATTGGAATTGATGATGACTCATTTCTTTTCTCTTGCTTCAGCTCAAGCTCAGTCGGAAGAGAAGCCTACCCAGCTCGGGATTTTCCTTTCCATGTTTGTAACCAAGTTATCTCGCCTGCCTTTCTCTTCTTTTCCAACCAACTGCATCAGCATCAGCATCACCCAAGAATTGTCACAGACTTCCATTATTATCATCAAGAGTTAGAACTAGAAACTAGGAAACCCGACAGTCAACTCAGCCAGCCTTTCGGTTCAACTGACTTTGCCTATTCTGATGAATCCCAAAAACTTTTATTTCCATGTAACGTAACCATCCTTTCCTGGTAGTAGTAGTCTACGTAGACAGGAAAGAACTTAGGAACTTGTGTATATTCTGATGGGAATTCTGATTATATGGAAAAACTACCCCGAGAAATGCTATCCGACTCGCACACTCAAAGTCAACATTCAAGGAGCAAGCAACATTTATTAGATGACTTGTCTCTCACAGACAGACTCAACAGTCAAAACTCATTGGACAATGTAGCCAGCCAAAGGAATACGGAACAGAACGGAAACTTGAGTCAACCAACAGTTTCAAGTTTCTTTTCTTTTTCTCTAACCGAGAAAACTTGAACTGAGTCGAGTCACTGATTGAATTGTATAAAAATTACCTCGTTCAATTCTCTCACTCTTGGTCTTGGGACAATTTTTGAGGAATGAGTTTTAATGGAAAGTTTTTAAAAACTTTTTACGTCTGCCACTGAAAATCAAGTTTGTTCAAAGAGATTTCTTTACGTAAACGCCCCATGCTCGCTTATGAAAATTTGTTCCTGAGACTTTTATGCGAAATGAGATCTGAACAAGGAAAAATGAAAATCAATCTGAGTTGGAAAATTAAGCATCTGCTCTGCTCTTTGGTCGAACCTAAATTTGGGAACCAAAGACCGAACCTTCGCTCGCCTTGCCTTTCCACCGGAAAAACCTTATTCAAGCACGTACAAACAATAAATCTGGTCAAATAATTCACTTCATTTTTATGTGCAACTGAATACATTGACGAACAATGTTTCTTTTTTCCTTCCTTCCTAACGCACTTCGGTTTTTTTTTTAAATAGCAGTAGCGCCTTACATTTCGACTTCCTTAGTTGTATTATTTTTATTTTTAAATTTGAGTAGGGTGAACGAATAGTCGACTATAGCAGAGAAAAGAGAGAGCCAAGTAATTATTTATTTATGACATTGAATGTTACAACGAATACGTGCTCTTGCACAATATATTGACGTTAATCAAAAATAGAATAAGTAAGTCGAGGAAATTCGATTTAAAATTGAGCAGACCTCAGCAAGGTGTGTATAAAAATATAAGTCGAGAATGTGCTGTATAAGTTTTTGGGGCCAATTTAAGTGCATTTTTGCGTGAGGTCTATTACCAGACGATCTATTGCGTCGCAGATTTTGCTGTTCTACGCATTTATTTGAATTTGCGTGTAGACCATGTCCATGCATGGAATTTTCCAGGAAGATGAATTCGCGTTTCACGCACTTTCAATTTCCGTTCGTTTGGCCTTCATTGTATTCATTTCTTGCCGAACCGCTGAGCTGCTGCTGGTAGGCACGGCCACGGCCAATTTTATTTAAGTCACGGTCGTGCGATTCCAATTAAACCTCCTATACTATTAGTTTTTATAATGCAACTTCCCTTTTATAATTCATACATTTTCTAGTCGGGTGCAAATAATAAATAAAGTAGGTTGATTGAAGTTGAAGATAGCGTAGTCAAGTAAATTTGGATATGTATGAGTCAGCAGCAGCAGTGGCCGTGGCAGTAAAAATGGACAAAAACTGTCAACGGAGGAACCGAGCTTGAGTACATAAGTGTATAGAAAACACAACATACGAATAGAGCATTAAATTTTGCTTTCCTCATTTCGGTGGAACGGACGACGGCGTAATCACCAGCTGTCATTCTATGGCAGCTCCATTATTATACGTACCTACTTACTTGTACACCTTTTGCGTGCATACCCTTCATTGTGTTGTTCTAATAATGTCTTTGGGAAGTATGCTTACGTCCTATGCTTAGTTTAATGAATGTTGAAATATAATTTGGGACAAAGCGAAAGAAAACGATTTTTTTAGTTTAGTTTATTTGGCTACGCTTCGCTCGGCTTCCTTCCTTGACTCAATTTCATTATTCGGGAGACGACGACGAGACATGCGGGGAATGCCGCTGTGCTGAATTGTTTTTTCATTGAATTTACTCAACACCAGCAGGAGTAGAAGTTGGATGTTATAACGGAAACCTTAAAAAACCTTTTAATAAGTAAATACGTCGTTGTGTATGTGTTGCCTGCCCGATATTCTATCTGACATCCTTATGCCCAAGCAAGTCTAATTCAATTTTCACCAACCTAGTGTCGAGTGTGTACTCTGTTCGCCTTCTTTTCTCACTAAATATTTCTAACGGTCTCTTTCATTTAGTTTTGCGAATACGAGAAAATAGACAGACATTCAAACCAACAAACTTACATACTCAAATTGTTATAATTAATTTTTTTACTTACCTTTTTCTCGGTCAGTTTCTCGCATCTTCTCATTTTACAAATCTGATGACTTTTGTCATTGCGACAAGGGGCACAATCTCCGCAATTGTCTTTTCGTTGACACCCAACACATTCGCCACATCTCTTTCGCTTTTTCTTGGCTGGTTTATCAAGTCCACCAGGATCGCTTCCACCACCATTCATGTCCAACCCTCCATTGAGTCCAAGATTTGGTCTTTTGAAATCTGAGTCGGAGCTTGAGACAGACGAGACTTGTGGATCAGAGTTGAGATCATGGCCATTGCCATTATTGGTAGTCGAATTGACATGATGATTATTATGATGGTGATTATTATTGTGCAGATGTTGTTGTTGTTGGCTAAAGGAATCTGCTGCAGTTGGGTCTACCCCATTTCGCTTTCTCTTCTGTTGTCTTTTCCCATTTATTCCATTCGTCCCATTCTGTTGTCCACCGTTAGGTGTTCCATTCCCATTTGTGGAATTGGAAACAATTTGTGGACTATTTTGTGGAGGTTGTTCCAATTTGATGATTTGGTGATGATGACCCATGTTATTTTGAGCATGTTGCTGATGTGGGTCAAAAGTAATGGAACCAGGTGGCGGAGTTTTTACAGCAATAAGAGTTTCTAGGGTTCCATCTGAAGAAATATATTTTCCTATGACAGAAGAGGCAGACGAAGGTGGCACATTTAGGTTGAGATTCAAGTTACTATGAGTATGATGAAGATCATTGAGATTAAGGCCGGGAATAGTCCCATCAGTCGTTTGTGGTTGAAGTTTGGCATGTGGATGAGCAGGAGGTGGAGGGTAATGTCCATGTGGTCCAGCAGTTGCTGCATGAAGCTGCATTTGGGAAATAGGTACAAATTCAATCAAATGCTGAGACGGTTGTCCGTGGTTCGTCCCACTCACAAAATGTGGCTGACCACCATTCATCCCATTCGTTGTGGTCACAAAATGATGACCATTTCCATTGGAAATTGGAATCCCACCATGATGTCCTGAAGTCACAGGCACAGCGGTCATTGTTGTTGCTCCCAATGGAAAAAGTTGAATATGCCTCTCATCCAGGAATTGTTGTTGTATGTTTGGCAAATCCCTGGCTTGAATTTGAGTTGCACTAAGGAGGCCGGGGTGATGACCACCGTGATGAATGTAACCCCGATTAGCTGGTAAAGTATGGAAACTAGGTAGAGTCGTTGCTCCCTGAGTTGTAAGAATATCTACATTGTTTCCAAGATGATGATGTTGAGCAGGATGGATTAAAGTGGCTTCGTTGAAAGAATTAAATTGTGACTGGAATGATGGGAGCTTTTGACCATTTGGTCCAAAGGCATCGGAGAAAGTTGGGAATGCATTCGTGAGGGTTGTTAGGGTTGGTGGCGGTGACTTACCACCCCGAGATACTTGACTGGCAGAAGTAGTGATCACATTCCCATTCGTAGTAAGAATCAACTGACCCTGACCTTGACCATTTCCATTGGAAGGTGACGAAGATGTCGTTGTAATACTGCTAAGAGTGTTTGGAGAACTGGAATCAGGCTTTTCCCAAGGTCTGTATTGAATCACGTTGTCTGGGCTGTCGGACAAAGAGCGGCTGTCAATGAGGCGAGCAGTTAATCCTTCACCTCCGTATCCACCGAGATCCCAATTTCCAAGTTCGATGTAGCGCATTTCCATGAACCCGTCTGAAATTCGGGTTCCCAGTCCATCCGGGTCAGAGAAAGTTGTGAAGGTGTTGAGTCCGGAGCTATTTTTGAGAAGGGATAATTGAGCATCTCCAGATATGATCAGTTAGCCCATGAGCATTGTTGCCAGTAGTTGTTGTGGACGGCGGGGAGTAAGGGTCTTTTCCTGAAGAAGGCGGGTGCCCGTATCCCCCACCATAACGTTCCATGTTATGGTGGGGTTCCAGGGCCCCGCCTCCAGGGCCCTGGCTTTCACTCATCTTTTAGTCATCCATTTTTCCTGCAAATAAAAAATAAGAATCTTAAATTTCTTCCTTCCCATTACGTCCACATGTCCCAACTAGTAAAAAAGTTCTGAAGAATAAAATAAAACTTAAAACGAGCTAGGTCATCGTAAGAAATAATCAAAATCGTCACGCATTGAAGATTTGTAAGCTGAGCTAATAACTTGGCATGTTTACTTTGAGGGTTTTCTGGAGTGGAGCAAGAAATAAACAATAAAAAGTAGAGCCACTTTGCTGAGCTGAGCTGAGGTTGCTTTTTGTTAAGAACGAAAAATTCCTGACTCATAATCAGCGAAAAACATTCAAGACCTAAACCTTGTTGTTTTCTCATTTTGTCTGACATTGTAAACTGTGTAACTGTAAACTCTGAGTAAGGTTCCATTTCCATTTCTCTTTGCACTGACCTATGACAAGGGTCCTACTCCCTGCCAAATAGACATGAACAAGGCTTCAGGCTCAGGGTAGATTTCTTGAGAACTACGCGGGATGTTATTTTCCTTTTATTTGCCTGACCCACGAAATGCATAACAGCAAATGACATTGAATTTCTGAACACTTACAAAACTGCATTTGTAACTTGACGCTGAACCATATTCGAAACGAAACCTGTCCACCTTTTCTTAACTGTACTATTGTTATTTGACCTAAAAATTCAAGGTTAGCCTTACGGCATTTCTTTTAGGTCTGGTTTAACAATAATGAAAAATGAAGTAAATGAATGTAATTCTAAATCAGACAGAAATTAATATTTAGTGGAGAGTAAAAAACATGGATGATTAAAATTATTCGGGTAAATATTATGAACTTGAACTTGAGACAACCGTATGACAAGTGAAACGTTGAACCATTTCAGAAATCGACCTTTACTTTACAATTTCGAAAATATTATGACCAGAATGGATGGATCGGATCATATTCGGATTTCAAAATGGCTGAAATAAGAATCAAGTCGGCAACAGCACTAATGCCAACAAACACACAAGGAACTCCAGTGTGTTCCACAACATTTCATTTCTTTTTACGATTTCACCCAACTCAAATTTCAAATTAGTACTTAGAATTCCAACGGGAACTTCATTCTCAAGTCTCAAGGAGGAGGAGAGCACAGCAACAATAAATCACATATACATTTAATACTTACTTTTGTATAAAGAGAAGTATTATTTCTTAAAAATTTGAAGAAACGTTGTAACTCGTACATACGTGGAGTAATAAATATTTTGTAAGTATCGCCTGTATCGCCTGACTACACCTTCAACTTTTACTTAAACTTTATGGAAGCTTTTTCTGAACCTTGGAGCAAAGTGATAATAGAAAGTTTGCTTTTTATATACTTTCACCCAATTGTCCACTTAGGTAGAATTTTGGCCATTTTCATGCGTGCAGTACAGAGTCATTCATAGAAGCGAAGTAGAGAAAGTATGACAGAGCGGGGAATAACGTTTCGTTGCATGGAACACGGAGTAGATTTCTCTGGAATTCTCCAGAGTAATAGAAAATAGCAATGTGGATGTGCGTATGTGTCACGGAGAGGCTTGCATTGCACTCCGGGTTATTTGGGTGAGTCATTCATACGGACGCGGACGCAACGCATAGTGAAATCCTTCCTTTCATTCTAGTCGTGTTCATGTCGTAGGTCGCTTACTGCTACTGCGTTTCCAGCTTTTACTATGCTATACTAGGAGTCTTTTAATGTATTGCAAAATAATTCCCATTTACTTGTCTTTTCCTTGAGCAAGTGTTGATTGCTGATAAGTCAAGTCAGATGCTCATGATAAATAAAAACTATTTAAAGCAGTGTCCAGCTAAAAGTACACATGCTGACAACTCATCAAGTTCATTTTCTAACCATGTCATCAATATTTACATGAATATCGAGCGTAAACACTTAATTCGGTAAATTGTTTACAAATTCTAATTTGTTGAGCATAGTAGAAAAAATTGATAAACAGTGATAGACACAAATACAGAAACGAGCGGAAGAAGATGTCAGAATCATCGTTGTTGAGTGAGGAGGAACTTGGATGGACGGATGAAACGAAGTGCCACTACACTAACCAGCTCCGTTAGTCTGGTGCCT
Organism: Thalassaphorura encarpata; assembly: GCA_009869925.1. Classification (NCBI taxonomy): domain Eukaryota; kingdom Metazoa; phylum Arthropoda; class Collembola; order Poduromorpha; family Onychiuridae; genus Thalassaphorura; species Thalassaphorura encarpata. The sequence continues at coordinate 11,312 of WJEZ01001750.1, forward strand.
TAATAATATTACACTCCGTGCAGCCTTGCCTCTCCATGCCTGTAGTTTCCTAAATAAAGTCTGACTACTCGAGTAAGCAGGAGCATCAGTTTGGTAATTCGATTCTTTTACCAAAGGATCTCATGAGAAGAAGAAGGATGAAGAGAGAATGGAAAGTGCGAACCTTTCGTGCAAAGCTATCGACACACACACACGATTCGTGTGTCTATGGCTTATTTTATGAGACGAGATGCGCTTGATCTTCGGTTCTTCTCTTCTCTTACTCAAACCTTTCTTCTCTTCTCCGGATTCGGATTACTTGAGAGAGAAAAAATTCCTTTCCTCCTGCCTACAATTCCCTGCCATGCGATGCAATGCTCCAGCAGAGCTTTTATAAGTTTTTCCTCCGATATCCTAAAAACTCTACTTTCTCAAATCTAATGTGTACGCCTGGCACGGAACATCTAACATCTCTTTGACATGACATGAAAAATCTATTCGGTGTTTTATCAATGTCCATTTTCTGCTCTTGCTGTTGCAAACAAACCGACACTCACTCAAGACTAGACTGCACCCTATATACCTTGTCTACACTACTAAAAATATACAGACAAATCTTGTGGTTCGGTTGGGCCGGTTCTCTAACATGTTTTCGAAACAAACGTACCGAACTTAAAGAAACCCCAGTTCCGAAACTACATACTAATCACACAATTTATAAAGCTAATATTTTTCAATTCTAAACGGAATGCAATTTACCAGCTATAAAACCAAACGATGTGAAAAAAAATCAAGTTCATCTATAAATCAGATGGTCAAGCCAAGGCAAGGCAGTGGGATGCCAAGTATTAAAGGTTAGTTTTCCAGTGCACAATTCACCCTTTACTCCGAATACTCACGCTAGCACCACCGGAAAGGGTAAGTATGAGTAAGAGCGTTATATCTTATCCGGGTATTTTCGGGTGATGTATTTCCAGCTCCGCTCCAGTAGTAGTAGTCGTAGTAGTAGTAGTAGTAGTACTATTACCATGTAGTATGTCAGGAGAAGGAGAGTAAACACATGAGGTGTTAGTAGAGTCACACACACGCACAAAATACGCAGGTCCAACCCTAACCTCAGACTCCATAATACTCCTCGGGAGGGAAACCATACTTTTGGCGTAGGACAGGCCAGGCCGAAAAGTGCGTATGTCTCGCTCATCTGGAAAAGACTTTTACAACCGAGTCCAAAAACTAGGCTCCATTTCACTTCCCTGCCTTTTGCCTGTTGTAAGAAAGTCATTCGGGCGTAACGAGAACGCCAAAAATGGAATGAACTGAATTTCGTCAATGCGTATTGGCCCACACGTATTTGCTTTTTTTCGAGTCCTAAGGGTATCTGTGCAAACTTTAAGTCAGCAGCTTGCGTTGCCAATTAAGCTTTGAACTTTGTGCCAAATTCCCCTGTGAGGTTTTTTTTTAAAGAACATTTTTATGAGAACATAAATTATAAATTGGCAAGTCTTCCAGATGAGGAACAAACGTGTGTGTAGCAGTGGCACACAATTGTACTTTCAGAGCCAAATCCTTATTTTTGTCCTCGTAAAGTCAATCCTTAGTTTGTCATCCAAAACATATTTGTTTTGGACTGAGCAGAGCAATGAATGGGATGAGGATTATTTTATCTTTACGATTGCAACTTCCAGGGACATAATGTGTCAATAATACGTGTGTTTACTACGAAATTGATTTTGGTACTTGTCCAGAATATGCCAAAGCCAACACCGGAAAACACGGGTTCTTAAGATTAAGATTTTTACATTAGAAAACTCACGTGTGCTTCTTAAATGCATTAGGATTCTTTACAAAAACCAATTAATTGTATGAAAATATTTCTCCTCTGACATTTCAAAGTATAAAAAAATATTGCAATAATCAACAAATAATAGACAGAGAAGATTGAAAACAGATGATGACAGAACAAATCCTCCCACCAGGATGCTTAGGAATTCAGGAACCTGTTCATTACAACAACGTGACTATATTTAATACCAGGACATAGTCACTGCAGAGTTGTATTTATCCACTCACATCTTCTGTACCTGTTCCAGACTCTGACGAGTTATAAAGTTGTCTTGAATGGAATAAAAAGAGGAACAAGTTCACCTTCACTTTCAATCTCAACCCGTCCCTTGGATTCTTACCTACCCAGTCAGAAAACCAAAGCCAACCGCAATAAAAAATGCAGTTCTTCCACACACTGACGCTGGTTTTACGGGGCTGTGCACTCACTACTTACTTACTTTTCCTCCTTGTCTCCTTTATTATTATTATTGTACGTGATGGCATGGCACATACGGGTGGTACTCACAAAACTTTCAGTTTCTTCGTATCTTTTGAATTTGAAATTCATGTTCTAAACTCATACAGGCACTTTGTATATGAGTCCTACCAATTTGTTCCCTCCGCTTTTCTTCATATCCGGACACTCTTGAGAATTCCTTTTTAGCAATCTCATCTCAATTTAATATGGAATAACAACTTCCTTCCAGATCCTTGAAGAACGCTTATGCTTAAGAAATTTAGAACTTTCATTTCCCCGCTTTGCTTTGTTCTTGGAGTGAGAAAATGAGCCAAAAGTTTTGAGACTCTCATTCAGACTCTCAGTTTCTGAATCCTTAGAACAGAACAGAACAGTATGAATAGTTCAAGTCAAATCCTAAGCGTAATATCCGAACGTACGTAACATAACGGTCGGATTGGAGAATAGTGTCGGGCCTCCAAACTTTGAGAAAATTTATGTCTCGGATGGATTTCTAAAGCACATTGTCCTCCTAATCAGATCCCAAGAATATACGTACATTCAACGGAACGGAAGAATATTATAGCTACAGACGGTATGTAATGTACAGAACACCTTTTATGAATAGAAAATCCAGGTATTCATTTCTAACAAGAGCAAGCCGACAAAGTTGGCACTGGCAGGATAAAAATATTTTAAACACTAATCCACACGTTGGCGGACCGGTAGCGTAGTACGAATTCCCGCTCAAGGCATTACGTTTAATTCTTTATTCAATTGTTCCACCAATTTTTTTGGTCACTTTCCTGTCATCAGTGAAATTGAGCAATTGTTACTTTCATTTGTCTCTTTGCGTCTTACAGTCAGTTCAGTTGTAATTTATTTTCAATCTTTATGAATCGTCTCGTTAAAACATTAGAAATGGCTAATTATACATTTCCTTTCCTAATTAGTTTAGTTGGCACTAGGCAAACAAGAAATGATCAATCGTATTCAAAGCAGGTGGCATGAGATTGGAAAGTATTGTGACTAATCCAACAAATTCGATATATTTCCAAATGGAATTTCTCCAATTGGTAAAGACAGGTGGAATGGATAGAAAGGTAGGTACAGGTTTTTATAGCCACTGATGATTTATAATAGAGGTCAGACCTAAATGGTCAAGTCACGAAATCTTGAGGCTGACTATTGTGATTTCTTGATTCGTATCCTATTCAGATCGATCAGTCAAAATAATATCATACAATTCAACTCGTCGTACTTACTCGCTTTTCTGAGTCATCAGAGATTAACATTACAGAAAATTATTTTTTTGTCTTTGGTTAAGGATCTTGAAGTACCTAAAGTAGTTTTCTGACAAGACAGGACGTGCGTTTGACTCTACGATTAAGGATACATTTGTGTATAATCTAGGCAATCCACGTGCAATAATTTGACTGCCTGCCTTGGCCTTAAAGGTACCTCAAAATTCATTTACTTTTTGCCATAATCTGATTTTGTAATTACATGGTGAGATTAATGATTAGTCGTTCAGCCCACAGCCCTGTTGAGAATTCATCCAAATTACTTTTTTCTAAATATACTTATTTCCACAAATTCATCCTCACAAAATTCACACTTCTCTTTTCCACAAAAGATAAGATAATGGACAGGAGCAAGGGTACTACGATTCATTACATAGCATAGCTAGCGTGGAAAATGAGACGAGATGCATGGGGAACGAGACATGTACTTTCTGCAGCTTTTCTTCTTCCCAAGAATTTCCAAATGGAAGTGAAGCTCAGTCATTCATGAAGTTGATGATGGAAAAGAGAAAATTCATGGGAGGAGAGAATGGAATGGAATGTCACGTCAAGAGAGATAAAGGCAATGGAGACGCACGCTCCACTCCGAGAAAACTGATATGAGTCTGATAAGGCAACAGAGGACTAATCACGTTTGAACTGACAATGATGAAACTTCAATATTCAATCTTAGTCAAATTTACTCCATGTCATGTCAGCAATCACAATGTTCGTTTGGCTCGTTTCGGTGATTCAAGTGAATTCTTATGAGAGAAACTACCCAATCGTTTAAGACTTAATTAGATATTTATATTTCAGCTGAAATTAAGAGATGCATCAAGTCATGGACTTGTACTTTTAAAGTTTCATATTCAAAAAACACTGAAGACTCTTTATGAACTGACACAAGTCGTAAGCAATACCTAGAGCATTGGCCATTATAACAAGCAATTCGGTTTTAGTGCATAACATGCCCAGTCCTTCCACCAGACTAACCATTACCTATCCCATAACCACGAAGAAAACACAAAACTTCAAGCTAAGAACTTGTCTCACATTAAATTCAACAATAGAGTAGAAGTTGAAGTCTCCTTGAACCTTCAAAGGATGAAGACGGTACTAAAAATACATGGTTCA
>WJEZ01001751.1:0-15989 GCA_009869925.1 Thalassaphorura encarpata
GAGTCAATGGTCCATTCTTGTTAGGGTCAATTGATAGAGCTGACCATTGAGATTTAGTTGCTGTCGCATGGGTCCAGAATAAAGAGGAAGATGAACAACGCTGAGTTTTTCCAAAGCAGAAGCAACTTGTGCACCCCTTAGGATTTCGTTCTTCCAAATTAAAATTTCCAACTCTACAGGTTTCACATCCACGTCCTTCAACGTTTTGTTTGCAGTGACATTGTGCAGATTCCTGGAATTTAAGGTATGGAAATATACATTTTTATAAATTCTCTGGATATTTTAGCAGATTACCTGGTTACATATCTCGGCTGTTGTGCCTCGGACGTCACAGTCACAAAGTTGGCAATAAGGGAATGCCCAGTAACCAGCCAAACAACTGTCACAAGTTCTTCCAACTACGTTTGGTTTGCACCTAAAAGAAATTAATTGATGGATTTAAGCTTTTTAACGTTTCACCAGAAATTTAAATTTTGTTTTTCTATAAAACATTAAATTCTACTTATTACAGACTTGAATGCAGTGAGCGGTATGAATTAAAGTTTGCATTTAATATTAGAAATTAAGAACGGAAAGTGAAATTATTAATCCCATTGGACACTACCAGATTGGAAACTCTTATACAAGCTTGTCCAACGCTTTGTGTTGTTTCACTTCCAAGTGCTACAGCCGCCATGAAATCAAAGATCTGACTCCTAAAAATTGTCTGTGCAATGCATACGCCACCAGACTGTAAGACTTATGTCATATTTTCCAACGATTGGGCTTGTTTCTGATACATGGTCAGCACCAAGCAATGGTAAGTGTTACATTCAAAAAGTTGATAAAAAAGGGTGAAATTTGATTATAAGTCAATTCATTTTTCACATTACGTATATAACATAGATAACTCTATCAAGAGCTGTAGAGGTATCAGAGGCATAGTGCATTGCTAAAAATTAACCAGCTGCGATAAATTTGTGTTAGAAACTTGACCCTAGGAGAGACCTGGACCGGACGGCAGTGTGCACCGAGTTGATGTCTAATGTTATACAAATACAATATCCCAAAGTGAACATGTATGTGTGAATGCATTGGATACCACGGTGCCGTGCTGAACAGCCTACATGTCAAGTATTCAAGACCTTACAACTACAACCGTCAAGTGGACATGGTAGTGTGAATGCATTGGACACCACCCGAACCTGCAGCTTTACTTTACACTCAACAATATGCATTAAAGTGAGCAACACTAGGAAATAGAAGTACTGAGAATGAGTGTCTATAAGATGTGCAGAAATTGTTTCCTCCAATGGCTTGATGAGTAACATCTGGCTTTCAAGTGTTCCCAACTTGTGGGTTTGCTGGATGAAATCGAATGCGTGCAATTGTCGACCTGATTGATCTAATACATATACTAATAATATCTAATATCTAACTAACTAAATAACTAATATCTAATACTCATTAACATATCTGGTCTGGGATTTAATGAAAATGTGAGTTGTAGTAGTCTTCCTTTCCTTCAGTATTTTTTTAAATACGCATGAAAAGCTAGCTACGAATCTCCAAAAGCCTAGCACTGAATTTTGAAAGGGAAATAAGGACTCCTTTGGAGGAGCAGTTTGATTTAAGATTCAATATTGTTGATTTGACTTACGTGCAACTTCCATTGAAAAGATCACATTGTAAATTATTGTTGGCCACACCAAGATGACTACAAGCACATTCCTCGCAACCAATGAGCGCATCAAATCCATAAGTCAAAGGAGCACATGTGTTGCACTTTTCCCCGACCACCCTTGGTGGACAAATACATTCTCCTAATAATCAAATCAAACAAAAAATGAAATTTCTTCATTGTTTCGAATTAAAATCTTTGAACATGTACCTGTTCTTGGATCACATAAAGCTGTAGCAGGACAATCACAGGGGACACAATTAGGGAATCCAAAATAACCCGTTTTACATCTTTCACACCTTCGTCCAATCACATTATCCAAGCAATTGCATTGCCCACCAAATTGATCACACTCAAAGCTCTTTGAGCCAGCACGATCGCATTGACAAGGTAAGGCTCCATTGTTATAGTCAGTCGTCAGAGAAAATACAGCATCCTTACAAAAACCATCTGTGTTTCTTGGGAGATACATGTGATTCTGCCCACACTCGGCAATGAATCTTCGCGTTTCATCCAATGGAGTCTCTTCAAGAAATTTTGCCAACTCATTCTGATTTTCATAAGGGGCTGGAACAGCAAGGACGTAATCGATCCAAAGACCTTTGGGAGATTTTAGGATGAGAGTAAAATCATCATCGACATAAAATCTAGAATTTCGATCATCTTGAGAAATAAGGGCACGACATCCTGGGATCGAGGGGCAATGTGTGATTGGGGCTTTGGCTTCGTAATGTTGACCATTTTGAACCACGACGTCCACAGTAAAATCTTCAATATAAAAATTTAGTGAAAAAACCCTTTAACATGAATAAATTTCAAATACTTAACAAATATTTTACCTGGATTTTCAGGTTGATTGTAATGAATTAGGAATTTGTAGTAGCCAGGATTAGAAACTTTCCCTTGGATTTCAATCGCTTTGTTGTTATCCGTTCCTATAATTGCAAATTTTCGTCCATCTCCGTTTACCCCAGGGGGAAGATTAGTGCTGTCCGCAACCAAATCCGCATTACTTGTTTCAGCTTCGACCTTTGTAGAATCTGGGGGTAGATTATAAGATGATTCAACACAGGCGCCTTCACTAAAAATGCAATAAGCTTTTGGTCGAATGTAATCCAAAGACCAGCGATTGAGTGGAATGGCTGTTATGGAATGAACGGCAATTTCTTGACCGTCTGGGACATTTGCCTAAATTCAAGATATAAAATATAAAATACGTTCCAATATTGTTAGGAAACAAATTCAAACCTGTAAAATAACCAAAGACCAGCGATTGAGTGGAATGGCTGTTATGGAATGAACGGCAATTTCTTGACCGTCTGGGACATTTGCCTAAATTCAAGATATAAAATATAAAATGCATTCCAAAATTATTGCTAAAAGGCTAATTCAAACCTGCAAAATAATTTCGACGTCATTTTGATCAAATCTGAAAATCGTGACTTCACCCTTCCCGTTAGTTATGACTTGACGACAAGGCATAGTGTGTTGACATTTGTATGCCGTTGCTTGTCCACTTGTTGTGCCTAGAACAATAATTTAATATTGAATAATTTAATTCAATTTAAAATTTCAGAATATTTACCTTTCTTTGAAGTGGCTTCCAATTCTAGATTTGTGGAAGATAAATCCGTCGGTGTAAAATAATCCAAAATCAGAGCATATCTTCCACTTTTGCTCACACCAAGATTGAAATTGAGTTTATTTTGTTCGGGTGACAAAACAACCAAATCTTGGGTCTCGATATCAAACTATAAATAAAAAATTGCAATGATTCTGATTCAATTCTAATTTTTTATGAATTTTGTTCTCATACGTTGATACTTCGAGCTGAGAAAAATTTGGATGGCTGCTGTTTATCCCCGTTATTGTCAATATGAGAATTAACCCCAAGGACAGTGTCAAATTTATCCGTGTTTGGATATTTTAATTTTAGACAAGCCCCAGGATTAGGATTAACGTCCGAACCAGGGAGTTAAGATAAATCCGTGGGTGTAAAATAATCCAAGATCAGAGCATATCTTCCACTTTTGCTCACACCAAGATTGAAATTGAGTTTATTTTGCTCAGGGGACAAAACAACCAAGTCTTGGGTCTCAATATCAAACTATAAAAAAATTGCAATGATTTTGATTCAATTCTAATTTTTTAATGAATTTTGTTTTCATACGTTGATGCTTCGGGCAGAGAAAAATTTTGACGGTTGTTGTTTATCTCCATTATTGTCAATATGAGAATTAACCCCAAGGACAGTGTCAAATTTATCCGTGTTTGGATATTTTAATTTTAGACAAGCCCCAGGATTAGGATTAACGTCCGAACCAGGGAGTTGAGCATAGCAAGGTTCTCTGACTCGTTTCTGCAAAATGGCTCCTTCGTAATAAGCTCCTGGGAGCAATGTGAAATAATCCTATGGCATAAAATTTAAAAATCAGCATAGGAAGCTTAATTTTGATTATTTTTCCATTTCTATCCAACTTACAACTAGGAGGTATTGATTAGATTTGATGGAAAAATGCCATCTCCCCGGATTCAAGACGAAGGGTGAAGGAACATTTCCTGTTGACACGGTCACAAATTGATTTTTAGGTTCGAATCGTACTTTGTACTTTTGCTCAGCATCATTTGGATTTTCAGGAATCGCCGTGATTTCTCCCATGATCGCATCATCCCCACGATTCACGTAATGCAAAACAACTCGATACAAAGAAGATTTGTCAATGTAGACTTCGTGAATTGTTTCTGGCTGAGAAATAAAATAAAATAAAATACATGTAAAATTCTTCTTGCAACTTGGTTCAAAATAATTTACCTGCAATTGGGAATAAACAGCATAACCCCTCCAAGAATAATCAGGAAATATACTCTCATCATAGCTGAATCGAACTGGTCCACCGGATTTCGTAAGTCCATCCTCAGCCTCGTACTGAAATTGGTACAATGTTGGAAAATAATGGGTTGATAGGGGCTCTTTGCAAGTTTTCCCTTGGACCCTTGGTTGACAAGGACAATCTCCACTCAATTTGTCACAATTATTGTTCACGGCTCCACCGACGTCACAAGCACAATCTAAAAAATAAAAAATTGAACATTGTGCCATATGTCAAATAATATGCAAGTATTACTGTACCTGTGCATCCGAGTAGATTTTCCGCAGTTAAATTATAGTAGCTATCCTGACATTGCTCACATTTACGGGTCTTGACATGTGGTTTACAAGGACATTGTCCAGTTTTTCCATCACATACTTGAACCCCACCAATAATTCCAGGAACAAAACAGTTGCAGTCTGGAAGATTAGCACATTCATTAATTTTCCACTAATAACACACTAGTTAATTTTTTTCATCGTACCTTCGCAGCCCGTTGGACTATAGTGCTGAAGATTCCAAAACAAAGGTTTACATTCATTGCAAATTCTCCCTTGAACCCTTTCTTTGCATTTGCAAAGTTCCCCTGGGGCAACTTGACCTGGTGGGGCATTTCCACATCCACGCCATGTTTCAACAACACCAGCTGGGTCACAATTACACTCTGAAATTTAAATGGATAAGAAAATAACAATTTCGCTTCTGGGTTTATTTTCGCTTCGATTTTGATTTTTACCTTCACAAAGTGGATGATTATAGAAACCCTCTCGACACTGATTGCAAGTAATGCCGTCAAAATTGGGTTTGCATTGACACCTGCCCTCATCATCACAGGCTTCACCCATGGATCCTTCCATGAAACAATTGCAAGCTAAAATAGTGCAAAATCTAATTAGATCAAGTCCTTATAAAATTTTAAATCAAATTAGAGCTTACGTAAACAATCTGGATATTGGTAATACCCAGGACGGCACTGATCGCAAGAACGCCCAGAGAAATTGGGCAAACAAGGACATTTTCCACTAATATCACAAGTCGTGGCCGCAGAACTTCCTACAGCACTACAATTGCAAGAGCGACAATCCGGATACCCGTAATAGCTCGGAAGACAAGTGTCACAACGAGCTCCGCCATAACCATCCCGACAAATGCAAGTACCACGCTCCTTGTCACAAATCCCTTCCTTTGTTCCTCGTACGTCACAATTACAATCTTAATCAAGTTGAATTGAATTGGGTTTTAATTGAGACTTTGACCTGAACCTTGACCTTTTTTACTTACATTTACAATCCCAAAAATTGTAATACCCATCTTCACACTCGTGACATTGACGCCCACCAAAATTGTTACCACAATCACATTGTCCATCGTCTGGGTCGCATAGCTGGGAATTTGAACCTTTTTCGTCACAGGCGCAAGCTGGAGAAATTTAAGTTAGCATTATATTATGTAATAATAAATTAAAATCTATTCAGCTGACTAGTGAACATTTTTTGGTGTAGCACGCTGAACTGGCTGAAATATTAGGAGGTCAGGTCGACTATCTTGATTACATATTTCAGTCTTCCTAAATTTCTTGTAATAATTTTGACCTTTTGAGTTGAGAGCAATCTATTAATATCGTATCTATTATTCAATGCAATATTATTACGAATTCTTCTTCCCATAATTACTGTATGGAAAATAATTTGTAACACCATAATTATCAAACCTAATAATTCAAGCTAGTTGAGTTTGGTTTGTAAGTGAAACAACATCGGTTATTGCACCTGCCGTTCCCTCATAAGTAATTTGCAAAGTGATTGGAAAATTGGAATAATGAGATAGACGTATTCAAAAGTTTAGAGTGCATTCTGCTAACACAGCATTTACACAGTCCAGGCTACAAGGAATAAACCCTAGTTAATTATGTTTTAAAAATTTAGTGCAGTGATAATTACTAAGGACACTTTAATTTCAAGTCAACATGAAAGTTAAAAGGCTCAAAATTCTGGTGGAGTGAAATAGGACCCAGACAGAGGATATGCTACAAAAGCAGAAATGGGAAACAAACCAAGAGAACACGTAAGTACAAGTACAACAGACTAACTCAGCTAGCCTAGCACAGATCAAAGGTCATAAGGACTGCTAATATTTCAAAGTGATGATCATGGGGGTCAACCTTATTTCCAAAAATGTGTTCAGCCAATTCGAAATGTTACACTGAAAACTATTCCCTTCTAAATTTCTTACGCAAACATTCTGGGAACTTGTAAAAGCCTTCAGCACATCGGTCACAATTTTTCCCTGCAAAATTTTGCTTGCAAGGACACTGCCCTCCACCCACATGACAAACGGCTCCTCGCGTCCCATTGTAATGACAATCACAAGGTTTGCAATCAGGGAAATCATAGTAGCCAGTATTACAATCTCCACAATTTGGTGGGAGAAATTGTGGTTTACATTCACAGCGCCCTGTTCCCTCTTCACAATTTCCAGTCGAGAAATCGTCACATTGGCATGCTAAAGAAATATTTAAAATTCAGATATTAATTTTTTTGAAAATCTAATGCTTTGTTTGCTATGCTTACGGCGACAAACATCCGTGGCATTCAGAGCCTTGCCGAAAGGACGGTAATATCCATTCCGACATTTGTGGCAATTTATTCCTTCTGTATTGTGTCGACAATTCTGACAAACACCACCTCCATCATAAAGACCGTGAATATCAATCGAGGAACTGATTTCTGTCTACTTCCGCATCATAGTAACAATCGTGACTGTGACCGAAACAATTGCACGCTAAATTTGCAGGCAAATGATCATTAAAATTCTGAAAAAAATTGCACTTGCATGCAAGAATTCTATTTTGTCTTACGTTCACACACAAATGGGGCTTTGTGAGTCGCTGGTCTCCAAGCCTTTTGCACAAAACCAGGGCAGCAAGTGTCGCACTGCGTTCCGCATGTGTAGTGCTGACAGCGACAAAGTAAATTTGTAAACATCTTCGGGGTCCGTAATGTCACACAGGTCAGCATGTCCATTGCAACGACACCTTCCTCCGATACTAATGTCTTTGATGGAGTAGAAGTACTAAACACGAGTAAACAAAATAATAGGTTAAATCTTAATAATTAATTAAGGGTATTCAGCCTACCCGGCGAGTGACAGTTGGATCTTGACGAGCAACTGACATCAAGTGACCCAACAGAGTTTTTGTCCTTAGGAGCCTTAGCCGAATATTCGTTGCTCTAGTCCATTCTTGCAAGACGTCAGACTCAAAGAAGTCACCGGACGAGGGGCGATTGTTGAGTAATGAAACGACAATCTAATGATATATGGGGAAATTATAATTAGGATCTTCAAGTCATTGACTCATTTTTGTTTACCTCTCCGCCTTCGAGTGGAACAACCCTTGAATACTGGGTATCACAAACAACGCTATCATCCCGAGTAATTTGCTGCAAACTGTCTTTCCCGAAAAAGTTTTCACAATCTCTGGAGAAAAAGGTGGTAAAAATAATTTAAAAATTGCATAGAAGTCAAGAGCTGCATTTTAAAGCGCCAGTTTACCCTGGTGTTTCAGCAAAATATTGCCAAGGTTTGTAAGTTTTTCCATTATCCCTTGAACGTTCTAAAACCCATATTCCAGGTCTTGGTGAATTGGCCATTGTAATAAAAACATAGGCCACATGGAATTCCTAGAGTAAAAAGTAATAAAAAGTTAACGAGATGAAAAACCTGGACAAAATTATACATTATATATTCTATTCCATATACAATACCCAAGATTGAACTTCATTCATTACACGTATTGGGGGACGTTAAGATTTACTGCATTGAAATTGTACTATGTCGTGTACATTACATTAAAGACGTTTTATCACTAATTCGTCTCAACTTGTTCGATAAGAGATGACCGGAAAGACTTTATAGCCTTAGCCTAGCTGGAACAGGCACAACAGTGAGAAGCTCGAGTGTTTCCGGCTGATAAGTGAAAATGAAATGAATTCATTCAATTCATCCCCTCAATAAATATATGCATATGGTCTACGCAGTCAATAATTAACAATAAATTTAAATTTAATTATAAATTCGACTTTGATCTTGTTTCGGAATTTATTTTCTCAAGTATTCCGGGAAATAAATTCTGGAAAATACTGTCCACTGCGACTGTCATGAAAAATAATTAGTAAGTTGACCTTACTTGACCCAAATCAATGGTGAGGTTGACTTCATTGTATTTCATACCGCGAGAACAAGGGTGGACTCTGCCACCATCTTTCACTCCCATCAATTGCATATTGGGCAGGATGACTTTTCCCGTCAATTGAAATGTCACAATAATCACAAAACTGAAAAGCATATCATAATTTTATTTTTATTTTTAATTAATCTGTGAATAAAAATGAAAATTTACAAGAATTTCATGCAATGCCCATGTGACATGTNAATAAAAATGAAAATTTACAAGAATTTCATGCAATGCCCATGTGACATGTATACACCACGCACAAATTTCAGTTAACTTTCATTTACTCATTTCATTTGCTCAGCTCAACTTGATACACAAGATTATCAATTTTATTATTAGACGTTTGATATGCGTGAATGAATGGATGACCTTTAACCCCAGTTCATGTATGGCTAGGGCTAGACCAAGCTGATTGCTAAGAAAATCAAAGACATTTATTCCACACGCAACGCAGGCAAATGCTAATGCATGCCCCAAAAGGAACGTTTTACCAGTTCAAGCATTTTTTGTTAGAAAACCCAAAAAATCCTGTACTCACCTGTCCCTGAATTAAATTGTGATTGATTTGATCTGAAGTAGCTCCAACTAATTTACAATACAGCTCTGGTCCATGAATATCTTCTCCACAAGTTGCGGATGCTGTGATTCTGCGACCCTCAGCCAAATTAAAATACGGAGGTGTCAACACCTCACTTCTCACAAAACACACACTCAAAAATAACACAAAAAACCTTAGGATTCCACCACAACATTCTACTGGAGTCCTTGTCCGGGACAACCCATGTCGGTTATCCATTTTTCAGTCTCAGTCTCTCTATTGACCTGATCCTTGACTAACTTCACTTAATTCAGGTCACATTTTCTACCTTTTTCACAATTAATGTTAGAAATCTCACTCACATTTTAATTTGCTTATAATTAAAAATTAGTAGTGTCTGGATACCGGATTCCACCACAACATTTTTCTGGAGTCCTTGTCCGGGACAACCCATGTCGGTTATCCATTTTTCAGTCTCAGTCTCTCTATTGACCTGATCCTTGACTAATTTCACTTGATTCAGGTCACATTTTCTACCGTTTCCACAATAAATGTTAGAAATCTCACTCACATTTTAATTTGCTTATAATTAAAAATTAGTAGTGTCTGGATACTGGATGAATTAATAAAACACAAATCTAGAAAGTGAATGTGAATGAGGGATAACTCTGTCGCCTATCTTGGATGAATGTCAACTAAAAAATTTTTTAGACCCAGCTTAACTTAGGCCTGAGCTTGAGTCCAAGTTTACAGAGACTTAACTTTTATCATGTTTTTCTTCCCCGTCCATCCTTTAGCTTGAGTCTCCAGTATGAAGAAGAATTTATTTGAAGATTGTGTTATCAGAAAGAAAACTTTGAAAGGACTAAACTAAACTGGACGGATCCTTACTTACTCTTGCCAACCACACATTACATTACATATGAATCCTAGTCCTGAGTACAAGACTTCATACACACAAGATTCATTTCTTATTTCCTGAGCTCTTTTCCTCTCGGCTCTGACCAAAGATTAAGGTAAAGGTTATTATTATATAGCAAAGCAAAGCAGGATCCTCAAGGGTGCAAGGTCTTTTGCTCGGTTGGGCCCTTATACTTGAAATTAGGTACTTTTTGTAGGGAGGCTGCGATGCGATGAACAGATGTTCCTCTACTTGTTCTTCATCTTCTCCCACAACAATGAAAGTGAATTCTTTCCTTTCCTTTAAATCTCAAGAATCCCTTGAGGAACAACCTTCCCTATAGCTAGCCTAGCCTGGCATTGACATTGACCCATTGGGTCTTTATTATTGCCGTATACTACTATATGGGTTCTGTCCTATACAGATCCTACATGACCTTTTCATTCAATGAATTTTCAACTATATCCTCTATTTGTATTTTTTTTTATTAAATCACAACTTGACAACATGAGATTTTGAATGCGGAAGGAAAATACTAATATCCTTCCAAGTACGTTTAAGTTTAAGTTTAAGAATTCAGTTAATCAATGATTAGAAAACGCGATTTTGTTTCAATACAAAAAAAATTGAATCAGTAACTAGAAGTAGTGGATAAATACTAAACTTAACACAATTCTTATCTTAGTTAGTTTAAGGAATGACGATCGGCTCATGTGAAATGTGATGAAATACAAAAGAAATCAAACCAGAGCCCCAAACTTGCTTTAGGGCAATGTCAGGGATGTTTTTTCTTTCCTTTGTATGATTCCATTCACTCAAATCTGATGTACAATCTGAGTTCTCTGGTGGTTTCTTGACTTGAATCCCGTTCACACATCTTGTGCACTGGAAAGTAATGCAAGGAAAAATTAATTTACCAGTAAAATATATGCCAAAATAAAAAAATACTTACTTTCATATTGTCATGTGTATCAGAGCTCGTTTCCTCGTCTAGCCTGAATAACTTTTTCAACATGACCAGATCAAATTTTTTGACAATTTGTCCTTCATCTGCATCCACGATTGAGCTGCTCAGAGATTTCTTATGAGATTGCCGTTGGAGAATTCTTTCTTCCAAAGTCCCTGTTGCTAAAAATCTGTAGACGAAGCACCTAGGAAGAAAAATTGGCAATAGTTAACATTCTATCTATATACTTCTATATATAAAAAATTAATTCTTACTGTTTCTTTTGTCCATCACGCCAAACACGAGCCATGGCTTGCATATCATTAGCAGGATTCCAATCCGGGTCAAACATGACCAACCGATTAGCTCCAATCAAATTCAACCCACAACCACCAGCTTTACTGCTCAGCATGAAAATAAATTCATTTGTTGAGGCTGGGTCATTGAATCTGTCTACTACTTTCATTCTCTTTTTAATAGCCATAGATCCATCTAATCTTGTGAATCCATAGCCTCTGAGTCGGCAAAGCTTTTCAAAAAAGTCCATGGTTTGAGTATAATTTGAGACGAGGACAACTTTATCAGTCGTTGTGGCTCGGACAATGGCTAAGAGCATATCTAAGGCTTTAAATTTTCCAGAAACTTCGACGTCAAGTTTATAATTGGATGGAATTTCGTCATCAATCAGATCTGGATGATTGCAAAGTTTTTTTAGTTTAGTAATCGCTGCCAAAGTACTTGTTCCTTTGGATTTTGAAGTAAATTCGGAAACCATTTCCTGAAATATGCAAAAATCAAGTATTTATTAAGAATTCCTCGGCAAAATTAATATTTTGGGCAACACCTTGTAAAGGTCACTTTGTTTCTGTGTCATTTTACAGCAAACTACGAGCTCAATTTTCTGAGGCAAATATTTGGTCAAGAGGAGAGCTGTTCTGCGAATCATGCAGCGCTCGACGGTTGCTGTCAAAGCCCGCAATTTCTCTTCACCTCGTTCATGATCCTTATCAGTCGCATTTGAGTCTCGACTTTTCAAAATTGGCAACTCAAAATTCTTACGGAATTCCTACAAAAGAATTAAAATTATATCAATTAGGAAACTTCTAGGAATAATATAAAATATCTCGTATATTTACCTGGGATGTTCCAAGAATTCCCTCATTTACGAAATGAACAAGGGAGAAATATTCCAACAGATCGTTCTGAATTGGTGTTCCACTCAAAATCACACGTCTTCGGCATTTCAGAGTGACTAAAAATTAACCAAATGCTAAAAGAACCTCTTAAAATTAATTAATTTTGTTTAGTTCTTACCCAGCGCATTATACGTAAGATTTTCTTTATTCTTGAGTCGATGACCTTCATCACAAATGATGATTCCAATTTCTCCTTTAGCCAAGGCATGTGCATGAAGTCTAAAAGTTTCGTAGGACAAAATAAGAACAGGAGTGGGTAAACGGCGACATCCATAAATGACAGGAGCCATGACAAAAGACTCTAAGCTTTTATCAATTTCTGCTTTGGTCCCTCCTTCAATTGCCAGAGTCGGTACTCGATCACCTAACCATTTGACAAATTCCTTGGCCCAATTTTTAACAAGACTTGAAGGGGCAACAATGACAGCATTCTTGACGTCTGGTGGTCCTTTTGGGGATTGTTTGATCAATGTCCAAACGAGAGATACAACTTGAAGGGTTTTCCCAAGTCCCATTTCATCAGCCATAATGGCTCCAAAACTTCCTGGAATTCTTATGCCATTCACACATTCCCAAAGAAATTTCACACCTTCCCGTTGATGAGGTCGGAGGATTTTGCAAAGGATTGGGTCAACAACAACGTGAACTTCTTGATTTTCGAGTTTCTGTAACCGAAATTGTATAAAAATATAGAATATATCAATATGTAGTTAATTATTTTATACTTACGGTGGTCTCCAGTAGTGCTCCAGGTGGAGGAGCTGGTGGTGTATAAAGAATCAAGGCATTTGGTTCATCTGGATCATGAAGTGCTCTTTTTCCAGAAGAGCGTTTGATCCCTAAGGATCTCCCTGCATAGCTGCCCGTATAACCTGGAATTGGGACTTTGAAAGGTTTGTGTAAAATGGATCTAATGAAAGCTTCATGATCCGAGAGGGGGGCAAGGGGTTTCCTTGAACTTCCTGGTACAGTTCTAGTTCCTGAAAACTCTTCGTCGTCGTCATCAGAATTTGATGGCAATCTTCTCTTCACTCCTCCAGAGAGACCTGCACCTGCTCGCTTTGCTAATTGACTTGGTGCTTGACTTCTCCTCATGATTGCCTTGTCTTGTCAGATATCAGCGAACTCAAGTCTGTCTCAGGTCACACATCAACCAATCGAATCTATTCAAACATTAAATTAATTACAAAATTAAATGGGTCTTGGCGCCGCGCGGTACTATCGTTTACTAAATTGGGTATGGAACTGCCAACAAAAGCAAAGAATGGTCGGGATAATCAAATTACAAAAATTACATTCATTCACCTATAAGAAATCGATTACGCGAACACTCATTAGAATGCAAACGTCGAAACCATCGCTGCTTCTTTTGTAGCATCTCAATAAAAATACATTTTTACATATATTACGAAACTAGCCTAGCGTAGCTGAAACTGCACTATATGATTGGGAATGTAACTTTTGTAATTAGATTATCCAGACCAGTTTCCTGAATTTCATTTAAAAAAAGTTTACCTAATGTCCAGTCCTTTGCTCCCTGCGTTGTTTGGGCTTTGAAAAATATATTGCGCACCTTATTTTTTACAACTAATTAAATATTTTAACCCGGCCTGACTTTCAGTTTATTTGTTTCGTTTGTGTTTGTTAATTTTTGTGAATGATCCTGAAGAGAAAGCGCGGCTATTTTTCCGAATGCAAAAAAAACATCTATGAATTTCCACGTGCTGGTAAATGGACCGGGAATTTGAAAGCATGTCACATTTTCAACCGGGCTGTGTTCCACTGACAAAAATATTTTGATCAGAATTTCTAAATCACACAAATTGTGACTGTGAGTGAATTGAATCAAGGTAAATCCAAATTTTGTGAATATTTATAGTATAAAAATTTAATTTGACTCTCCATATTGTCCAGGTCACATTCACATTGTGTCTACTGAATTATGAGTGTCAGTGTGGTGGTCAATAATTCGGGATATGCCGCAATCAAGGATTGTTATCTTGTTAAGAGGATTCAAACGGTGACGGTGACTGAAGAAAAGTCTACCGAACCTGAACTGAATGGAAATGGCGAAGGTGAACCAGCTGAGAAAAAAATTAAAACAGGCGAAGAAAATCAAGACGAAGGAGAAAAACCGGAACGTGATAGCGCTGCTAGAAAACAGAGTCGGAAAGAAAAACGAGGTATACTGTAAAATACTAATACATCCGAAACATATCTGAAATACATATTTATTCGTTCCTCTACAGGTCAAAACAAAAGCAAAAATCGACCAGGTCCTAAGAAATTTTTAAATTCGCAAAAACTCTGTCCACATTTGATTGATGGGAAACAAGAAACTGAATGTCCGAAATTGCCAGATTGCCCATTCATGCATGATGTTTCACGATTCATTGGTAAATAGATAAACCCAGGTGAACGAACTAATCCCTAAGTTTTAATCATTATGTAATCTATTTCCTTGTAGAATTATCCAATCGTTTTGGAGTTATCGACAAGGAGTGCTACGTTTTTAAGACATATGGTAAATGTTCTCGAGGACTCAGCTGTCTCTTCCGTTCGAGTCATACTGATCCTGAGGGTGAGACTAACATTGTCAATGAAGATCTTTGGGCTACAATGAAAGGAATTTATGAAGCGACGCATGGAAATATCATTGACAAAGATACACAAAATCTATTGAGACGTCGAAAGTACGATTTTAAGGTCACGGAGAAAATATGCCAGGATGTGCAAAGGAATATAAGGAAAGGGGATAAGGATAATGTCAAGGTTGAGTCATCTGGGGATGTTAAAACCACTGGAGCAGTTACGGATGAAGACACTGTTATTAATCCCAGAGAAATTAAAAAGGTAGGTCATAGTTCATCAATTTTGACATACATTTGTATTTTAATCTATTTTTTGATTGTAGATTGATTGGAAAGGCAAACTCTATCTCTCTCCTTTGACTACTGTGGGAAATCTTCCGTTTAGGAGAATTTGTGTTGATTATGGTGCTGATATTACGTGTTCAGAAATGTCTTTGGCCACTTCAATCTTGCAAGGAAATCCACACGAGTTTGCACTTCACAGAAGACAGTAAGAACGAAGAAAAAATTCTTAATTCTAAGCTTAATGCAAAATATAATTAATTAGTCCTTCCGAGAAAATATGGGGAGTTCAATTATGTGCCAACAATGTGTATGTAGCTGCAAAAGCAGCTCAAGTTCTTGAAGACGTCGGAATCAATTATGACTTTGTTGATTTAAACATGGGATGTCCACTCGAAAACATTTATCGTCAGGTACAATTATTAGATTAGAAAAATACTTAATGAAATATTTAATATTCACTTCAAATATTCTGATTTTATCAGGGAGCAGGAAGTGGACTAATGTGTCGATCCAATCAACTTCACTCTGTCGTACATGGCATGTCAGCGTCTTTGGCAAACAGAGGAAAATCATTCACAATCAAAATGCGTGCAGGGGTCAAATCTGACAAATATATTGCTCATACAATTATCCCAGACTTGAAGAAATCTGGAGTTGCTGCAATAACTGTAAGTACAGGTACAATCCTGTGAATTTTTGTCTAAAATTAAATAAATTTTTTATTTTCTCTCAGTTGCATGGAAGAACGAGGGAACAGCGTTACACTAA
>WJEZ01001752.1:0-15980 GCA_009869925.1 Thalassaphorura encarpata
CAACTTGATACATGCATCCACGTGGCCGTAGTAGACCTATACCTTTCCATTTCACCTGACATTCGCATCATCCCCTTATCTTTCATCTTTCAAATGAAAAATACAGGAAAGCGCTAGGCCTGATTTGCACAAACATACTGTGCAAGTATTTTTTACAGAACACAGCAAACCTTCCACGTCTGTCAAATTCGTTTCTATTCCACATTATAAAACCAGAAGGAGACCCTAGCGATAGATTTGGATGGAACCACAAGACGACACAAGAGGGAATATTCGGCTCCCTGAATGTTTTTGAGAAATGTCTTGTTTTATGGATTCGTATGCAAAAAAGAACACGAGCCGGAAAGGAAGGAAGAAATAAACAGCTTACAAGTCCTTTCCATCCATTCTGGCTATGTTCTACAATTCTGATCTGAACTCAACTCAACGTGTTTTCCATTTTCCGACCAGTACAGTGTAGAGTTGTGGCATACTTACATACAATTACGTCAAATCGATGATCCACACGCACGTCAATTTCAACAAGAAGGAACTCAAGTGTAAGATCAGTAGGAAACACGGTCACACTTTGCCATTGCGTCTGTTGGATCTATTCTAAGCCATATGGTAAAAAATATATTTGCCACGTGCTCGTCCTGTACTTAATATGAAAATACAATTACGATTTGCAATTTAAATTAGCCAGCTAACACTTGCAAATTGATTGTTAATTTATTAGTGCTGCCACGTGGAATTAACTTTATTCCTCGGCAAATCTTGTTCAGCCTTTTCCATTACAGAATTGATTGAAATCGAGAATTACAGCTGAGTGAGCAGTTTAATCCTTTTGAAATCTGAGGAGACACTCTCGGACTCATTAATCATTCGTCTCCTAAATCTATCTATCTGAATACGTACGTTCCTTAAATTCAAGTAAAAAGTCTTCACGTATTTATTTATTGTGCTTGCCTGCCTATAGTGTTTCCTTCGAAAAAGCAATAAATCTAAAGAGAAACGTCATCTCTGAAGCATAGCACTAGCTCTAGCAATGCTGAAGAGTATTAAGGTTTCAGAGAACATTTGCAAACGAATTCTATTTCATAGGAAGTGAAATCAGCTAGTTTTAGTGCAGAGCTAGCATATCACATGCACCCATGAATAAACTGTGCAGCAACTTTCTCCGTTTGAGGTAAAAGAGATGTTGATAAAATATGAAAATACCCGGGTCGTCCACAGATAGGAGCTATATCCACTAGTATGTTCATCTACTATGCAGGTATATTACTGCGGGTTCTCTCTCTCTAAAGCGAATCATGTCATGTCACCAAAGAGAAGAAGCTGAAGAAGAAGACTCCTAGACGAACTCAACTCAATTGCAAATTATTCACGACAGAAGAGTTTTTCCCCTTTATTCTCTCCAGGCATGGACCAAAGTTAAAGTACCCACCTCTGCAGAGCAGGGCTGCTGCTGCTACAAAAACACACAATCCTTCCTCAATAAAGTAAAAACACAATCCACATACATACGAAGCTAAAGCAATGCATTGTGCATTGAATCGTTTAGGCCAGCCAGCCAGCCAGCACAGATGAAAAAAAAATCCTCGAGAAAAGAAGAAGTAGAAATGAAAGAGACATAAATATCGATTTCTGATTTGTTTTCTCTTCCTGATCCTTCTGCTGCTGCTGCTGCTGACTCCCATTACAAACCCCTTCATTTTACTTTACTTCCTCGTCTTCACTTGCTCGTTCGTGGTGCTGCTAACAAATAAATTATTCAAAATGGACAAATTCGTTTTTTTATAGATAGGAGTGAGTCATCCGCTCGCAGTAGCAGTAATGGAATTCAGAGAACAGTAAAAGTCTCTTTTTCCTCTCGACTTAAATGAACTCATCACTTTCTCTCAAACAAAAGGAAAAAATAAAAATCACAAGAAGAAGCAGACACTAATTCCACGCCCCTGAACCCATTATCCTCCAACTAAATTCGGAAGAATGCTTAACAAAAAGGAAAAGAGGAAGAAGACTCATCGAATTGCCTCATTCATAATCCCACAACATGCAGAACGATTTCCATGGAACATTAGGGAAAGGGCATGGGGTTATGGGAATTTCTTTCGCACAGTGCGTGTTATTTATGGAGTTGGGTTACCTCCTCAGCAACACCTTTCTCACTCAAACCTCTTCACCTTTTTCACGCACCCTCATCCCAAACCAGCCCTTCACTATTTTTCACAGCTAGACTCTTGGGGAATAACGATAATCGAATCTGTCTGATACTTGTTGAAATATCCACACAGACCTGTCGTGCCAGGGGATCGTACCCTTCATTTTACATTAATCCCAAAATATCCTAAACAGACATTTTTGTAAATAATCATTTTTCAAAATATTAAAATTGAAAATTCCCAAAATATTACGAACAATGCACTGAAAAACGTACATTTTAAATATTTCCAAACTTTTACAGAAAATTCCTCATTCTGCATCTGAATCTCCTTGTGCGTCGAAAAGGTCAAGCCCATTATCGAATTTTTTACTAAAAAAGAAAAGGAAAGTTAGGCCTTCGCTTGGAACCTGTCAAAGTTAACATTTCCTCTCGTTAAATATGAATGATGGAGATTCAAGAGTCGCTGGTACTGCCCAGCCCGCCCAGTACCAGCCAGCTTTCATATTACATGAATCTTATAACGCAGTCCATTAGAATTACAAGAAGCTTTTTTTTTGAAGCAGCATTCGGACTAACGACATCGAATCTGAGCTTCAACACGAAACCTAAAAATCAATTGATGGATCGTTTTTTGCCTTGGCTCCTTTACGTACGTACATTGGCTTATTAGCATAGCATAGCACTGAAACTCTAAACTAGCAGGCAGCTTGTAATTTCCTACCTTGACTAGCTCAAAAGAAAAGTCTGTCGTCTCCGTCTCTCTTAAGGTTTTTGCATGGATCTTTGGACAATTCGAAGAAAAGTTGAGCAGTCGACTTTTACTTTACTTGGCAGGCAGGGAAAAGGCTTTGAAGAGTAAACAAACTCTTCCTCACTTTCATTTCACTCATCTGAAGAGAAAGCAAAGAAAAACGTTTGGTCGTTCGTCTACCGTCCCATATGTTCACTTCATTCTTCTGACGTCAGCCACACAAATATCCAAGGGCCGAATGGAAGTTTGAGTTTACTTACAAAGTAGTCCTTTCATTTTCTATCCACCGCACCTCAACTGAACAACTAAACCTACAGCCTAGCTACCGACCTGTCAGCTGCACTTGAGCTTGAAAACGAATTTTGGAAATGGATATGATGTGGATTTTATTGACTCCATAAATTCTATCAGATAAGCACTCCAGTATAAATGGTATTAGAAAACACCAGTGCGAACCGTACCGACTGTCCATGGCTTGCCTTGGTCATGAGTACATCTATCAAACATAAGGGCACTAGACCAGCAACACCACCAATCTACTTCTACGTACGTACATACTTACATTTATCCAAAAAATGAAAGTTTACTTTCACAAAAAAAAACCTTTCGGATATCCAACTTCCCTTACGGTCGAGTGGAGACAGGAAACTCGTAGAAGGAGGAGGACGGCATTCATTCACTCACTCATCTCATCATAGCATGGCTCACTAGGCTTCAGGCCTTCAATCCACATCATAACGCTAACGCCAACGCCAAGGTCTGGCCTGGCCCGGCCCATACGAGAAGGGAAGGAAATCATGCAAAAGATAGAGAGGCAGGCGGGTGAAATAGACTAAGAATGCCCTCCAGGATGGAATGGAAAAGTACCGAAAACTACTGGAGATGATGGAGTCAACTCAAAACTCATATTCTTCACCTTTGGATGGATCGTCCATAAGCACAAACGTACTTATAGCATTCCATTCCACAAATTTTTAATACTTTTGCACCGCATCACACGACATATCTACGACACTCGACCAAAATTACATTTTAATCCAAAAGGACAAACGCGAAAGGCGACTACACTTTTACCGCAAAAGTTGAATAGATCGATAGGCACATTTTGGGAATTGGATCCGCCAAAGTGACGCAACAATTATTTCTAATCTGTGTACATTACAAAAGTATACCGCTTCTTGGAAGCTTGCTATAGCTTTATCCAACTTTCAAAATTCCTTTGATGAAGGAATATGGATTC
The DNA here is from genome assembly GCA_009869925.1 of Thalassaphorura encarpata. NCBI lineage: Eukaryota > Metazoa > Arthropoda > Collembola > Poduromorpha > Onychiuridae > Thalassaphorura > Thalassaphorura encarpata. Next base: position 4,138 of record WJEZ01001752.1, read on the forward strand.
AAGAACATTGCAAGGTCAATTAATTTTCCTTTTGCTCCAAATCTCTGTTTCCCTCAAACTCTAAGCATTTTCCAAAATCTAATCAAAACTCCCATGAGGGTTAGACAAAAATAACATTGAATGACGTCGTTAGTGTATGAATAGTAAACGTACGGACGTAGTTCTGATTCAAAATGCATATGCAAAAGAAGGTTAGGGCCACACCCTTACGTTATCGTTCCTCTATCAAAAAGGATAAACGAGAAAAGGGAAAGTCATATCTAATCTCATTTCTTTCCCTAACTGTGCAAGCAATGCCAAAGGCAGACTTTGACGTGACTAAAGTTTCATTTTGTATTTTAACATGTGCTTGTGCATGTGCACCGATTGTGCTTATTTAATGTTCCCCCTGGAGAGATGAGACTGAGGAAACCATGCAGAACTGAACAGTGGTTAAAACTAAAATGATTGAAGACGTGATGACGTAGATGACTGAGTCGTATCTATAGTTACATGCAGACATGGGTGCTCCTAGCCCGTGACTGAAGGAACGCTAGCGTTGCGTTAACTGATGATGATGAGCTTCATTTAGCAAATGCTCAACCAACACCTCATTTTCAATTTCCCCCCTGAAACCAGATATTTGAACTGGCACATGCCAACGTCAAATCAGCACACGGGAACTTTGCAAAAGTAATATAAACGGGAAATTCGTTTTTATGAAAGAAGTCTCATTAGTTAGTTAATCCACCACATATTATTTTGGTGCTCACATATCCGAAATATTTCCTTCAAAAAGAAAAATCCAAATGTGGTGGCAACATGTGCAAAGAATGACCCAAAATGCTGTCGTCATCGTCATAAGCCGAAAAGAAAAGAAAAAGAGGGGAAATGGTCACAAATGTCCCCATTTCACTTTGTCTCGTTATTGTACAAAGTAAGTATTCCCTAGAAACTCATGTCAGGCCGCACAGGCATATCCCCACGACATAAACTAAGGCAAATGACATAAGCCCACAAGCTCTTATAAAGGTTCATCATAAGTTAAGCCTAGCTGCTAGCTCCCCTGCTGCTGGATAAGTGAAATGAGTTAATGGCAAGATTGTCAACTACAGTGACAAGAAACTATTTGTACAAAAATTGGTCATGCGGATTCTGGGCTAATTGGCTTTAAGTGGAAAGGCATTTCTCGTGGGTTCTAATTGACATGTCGTACTAATTGATTCATATGCAACGCACTCTGTTCCTTAGCAAATTTGTTGCACAGGGTAAAACTAATAAGACGACTACTTAGTCCCTTGACATGTATCATTCATTAACTCGTTGCGTAGATCCAGCCTATTCTTCAATATTGAAAACAATGATAATTACATTACCAGGTTCAGAAGGCTAAGGCTGATTAAACACGAAACATTTGAAATTCAGAAGGCTTTACGAATATGCTAAAGTTATTGCCAATAAAATTTGAAATGACTTGGCTACCATGCTGAAACTGCCTGCCAAGACGAATGAGAACAAATAGCCGACATCCCTTCCTTTCCTCATAAGGTTCACATCCACATGCAGACAATTTAATTAAATCCGTTTTCCAATAAACTCAGGTTCAGACACCTCCCTTACATTTTCCATATACATGTAGGAATAGGGGAATCTCAACATACTGGAACTGACTCCAAATTCGTAGTGTTCAGTCAGCCCAACTAAAGTCACTCACTCAGCCAGTCCGTAAGTGAGTGAATGAGTGTCAATGACCCGAAGAAAGCTCCTGAAACGTGTTATAGACTAAGGTAGGCCAAGGCGTGAGTCAAAGAAAGTATTTATTGAAAGGGGAAAAGAGAAAGTTTCCCTCTCATGCATTTTCATTGCTTTCTATCCACGTGACTGTGACAAGAGGACCATATACGTGTTTCTCAGACTTTCTGTATTGTAATTTGTCGCAACCCAAACTCTGAGCAAGTAAACAAAGATTACGTAAGGGAGAATTGAAAAGATCGTCGGAATAAACTGAAGCTTCAGCTTTCAAATAATGAACGAACACACACTTACCCCGAATGCTGAGTAACGTTTGGATCTCCGCTGGTCCTTTGAAAGAAAAACTTCCGACTTGGGTCTAGGAGGTTTCTTTTGTCTGAGAATCACTTGAGGCTCTTCCTCTCCTCCATGATGATGGTTCGGCTCATCCAAAAGTTTAGAATCACTCGACACTGAGAGTTGTCTCGTCACCGGTTCATTCACGGAACAACCATTCGTTTGATGCCAATCTGTAAAGGGGACAAGAAAAGAAAAACAAGAATGAAACCAAGAGTCAATTTTCTACACATCGACGTCATTGTCCCTTTCTCCAGTAAAACACAAAATGCACATAGCATAGCACTTGAGAGCGTAAGCAGGAAAAGTCATTCCATTTCTTCAACCCTCTACCATAACCATATAAGTCAAACTCATCGTTTCGTAGCCAATAGCCCAATTCCTACAAGTGCTTGTTTAGTGCTTGCTTGCTCCCCTTTTAGTACCATGGTTTTATTTCCCTGATTATCTCGCCTCCTTCTTTAGATGATTTCGAAAGGGTGATCATAAAGTCCAAAAGGAAAAAGCAAGTGTTGATCCATATTTTGTAAGACTACTAAATATTAGAAATTTAATTTCGAAACGCTGAATTTATAAAATTGAAAAAGCAAGTTTAAACTTTAGATTCGCAGGATCTCATACTTTTTGAATCCTCAACATTTAACATCCAATTCTACAAATTGAGGAGAGCAGTGAAGTAAAATGAAATTGCAAAATCCATTTTGCACCCATCGACACCCAATTTTAGTATGGGAAGCAATGTCCCCATAAAACTCAGCATGTGCGTGTAAGGGCCCTATAAACCGATGCTCGACATGTCAGGTACATTCTTAATGACGTTGTCGCACCAAGAACACCCGGAAAAGCTGCAACTGCCAGTGCACGGCCTGACATTCTGGTAACGTCAGGCCGTGTAACGGCAAGGAAAGGAAGTGACATGATAACTTGCTTGGATGGACATGACATTCACATTTACATGGAAATTGGAAATGGTTATGGTCATAGTCATGGAGTAACAACATAACACATACACAACCCATCAACGTTATTCATTTTTTACACATTTCAACAATTCATTTGTCTGAGAAGAAAACCAAAAGAAAACATGTTAAAGTCATTGGAAAATCTCGGATTATCTTTTCCCGAGTTCCATTGCATATGCCCAGTCAAACAAAAGCCATTAATTAAAATATTCCCCATATCGTACATACCAATTAAGACAAGGCTTAATTGAATAAGCACTCAACTCAACACCGAAGAAGATGAAAGCCTGATATGGAAAATAACAGCCGGTCTTCCTAATTACCTACTAATTGGTTAAGTTTATCCTTCATCCATTCCGTTGCACTTTACTCCAACCCTTTAGAACCAGTAAATCACGCATTAAGGAATAAAGTTGATCTATTCTTCAACAAAAGCGGCAGGCAGGCAGGGGAAATGAGGAGATGGAAAATAACAAGGAAATAATTCAACGTGTAATTTCTTAAGGAAATACGGGACGAGGGGTTGCCTTTGCCTACTACTACTACTTCTGCACTTGATTTATAAAATATGCGTGCATTTACTATGCATGGAACTTGTAGATATAATTTGCTAAATAGCCCTAATGCCCTTGACAGATGCTGCAGCATGAATGAATTCTTTAGTTTCACCGCAGAGCAAGGCGGGAGAGCAGCCGCATTATCTAATAACTTAACCAAGTCATCATTATGTGGATGGATGCATTAAGCCCAAGCTCAAGCGATGATTCAAAGTTTTGATAATGATCCATGAAGAGGGTGGGTCTTAGCTTAGCTAGCATAAGTGGCAACAATTTTCAGAAATTATACTAATAACTATAACCATCCCTAACAGCCAGCTAAGCTGAATGCTTCTGACTCAGTTTTCGGAAGGTATGTTATGAATTTAATTAAATTCAATGGAATTTCAATTGCTTGCTAAACTAAAGTTGTAATAAAAAGTTATTTTCAGATTCCAACACTTAAAAATAGTAACAATCCTGAATCCTAACCCCTTCACCACACTCACATACGTACTTCTCTTCTCTTGGAATTAATTAATTAGTAAATTGGTCACGAATTTACGTCCTCATTAAACTCCACTTCATTTCACTTTCTGAGTGTTTGTCCGTCCCCCATTTCCCCTATTCCATTCCATTTCACTTGAATTTGAGGACCCATGCCATGGTTATATTATAAATTCTCTTCCCTTCAATAGCACATAGCATTGGAAGAGGAATAGAATGTTTAATTACTCCTATGAGCATAGGCATAGTAGACCGGATCCCACTAAAGTGTCTGTCCCTACCATTCCCTAACAATGGATTTCCAGTGTAAGTGCAGAGGAATAAAGTAAAAGTAAAGATTGCTCATTTCAATCCATTCTATAAGAGGAATAGAATGTTTAATTACTCCTATGAGCATAGGCATAGTAGACCGGATCCAACTAAAGTGTCTGTCCCTACCATTCCCTAACAATGGATTTCCAGTGTAAGTACAGAGCATAGGAATAAAGTAAAAGTAAAGATTGCTCATTTCAATCCATTCTATCCCTTTTCTATTCAAAAAGATCTATACTCTATTTCCACTCAACTTTTCCTTTAGATGAGACTTTCTCCATAAAATCCTACATAAAAGGAGCCAAACCCAAAGCCAAGGCAACTTTGCTAAGAAAACGGAAGAGAGATTAGAATTACCATTAGAATCAGACCACGAGCATCACCGCACGCACGCATGCATTAGACCATGGCCATGACGTTAGAGTTCTGGAAAATGGGAACCAAAAGGCGATAATGGGGGCCTTTTGGACTCACCGCATTAATAATGCGGAATGGTGGTTGGGTATGAAATGTGAATATTTTAATGACTCTGAGAGTCAAGGCACGGCTACGGTACAAGTCCTTGCCTTTTCGCTTTGAAATCTTAGTAAGGATCACTTACTCCTTCACCAGAAGTGGGAATTCTAATACTTGCGTAATAATGACGTTAGACGAATACCTGGAGGCTAGAGAGGAAAATGACTCGTCAAAATTCAATTCACGGTTCGGCACGGGCGGGCGATGAGAATGAACCTTGACTCATATATTTAGTTTGAGGCTAATTTTAATTGGACTATGGGGAAGTCGGATAAAATACTATGAAATCTACAGAAATGAGTCAGGGACATAAATTCATCGATTATGCCCCAGGGGCATTTTACCCTATGAAATATTAATTCAAAATCTTCATTATTCTTCCCTAGTACAATTTGATTGAGGAAAAAGAACGTTAACCGTTAACCCCTTTTAATCAAAAATTTGCCTTGCCATGCCATTTTCTCCCTGGCTGGGTTCTTCGAATCAGAGCCAGATTTGTCATTCTTCTTCGTAGGAATAAATGATTTTTCTGGGCAATCAACCGTTTCACGAATTTCTTCTTTCCTGTTCCAACGCAACAGAACGTTAACCGTTAACCCCTTTTAATCAAAAATTTGCCTTGCCATGCCATTTTCTCCCTGGCTGGGTTCTTCGAATCAGAGCCAGATTTGTCATTCTTCTTTGTAGGAATAAATGATTTTTCTGGGCAATCAACCGTTTCACGAATTTCTTCTTTCCTATTCCAACGCAACTGAGAGAATCTATTATTTTAAGCTAGAGCCAAGTACATTAGTGTAACCTCTGAGTGAAATTACCCGGTAAAATGCTCTCTCTCAAAATAGAGTGACATTCCTACTTTCAAATATCCGGGAAAGGAAGTGCACGACCTTTTCTGTTCCATTAGTGCAGAGCACAGTTTCTCTATTCTTTTCTTTTTATTCATTCTTAACTCTTTTCTGTTTCCTTCTTCTAGTACAAGTCAAGCCAGCCCTTCAGTTTGTTGTGTGTCGCAATGCATAAAAATTAGTGCAGAGCACAGTTTCTCTATTTCTTTTTATTCATTCTTAACTCTTTTCTGTTTCCTTCTTCTAGTACAAGTCAAAGCCCTTCAGTTTGTTGTGTATTGCAATGCATAAACTATTTTTCGAAGCATAGGCCTGGGCATAGGCTCTTTCCCATTAGAACGACCACAAACGACAAGGACATAATCAACCAAGGGACAATGCCAGTCTCCAGAGTCTCCTATCCCATATATTTCTTTCGGACGGAAATAAGAAAGAAGAATTTCTTTATTTCTCGTCCCCTCCCTCTCTTCTTCCATGATATAGAATTACACTCAAAGTTATTTTTGGAGTTTTAGGGGATCCAAGAGTTACAAGACTAACGCTCCCCTCAACCAAACCGCACGGACACAAAACTTGCGTGCGGCTAGGGGAAGCAAAAGCAAACTTTAATTTCTCCATCTACAGCAATATCTGAATTGGAAGATTATTTAGGCATTTTATGATTACAGCAATGTGACAGCCCAATATACATCAAGGCCATGCTATAAGTTTTACAAAATAAAAATCTAACCCTGAAATAACACGAAGCAAAACTATTCAGACGGAAATTTAATCTCAGTTCTGACGCTCTGTCCTACCAAGTTGTTTGCCAAGACAAAATATGTGTCAAGGCTAATTTTTGACCTTGATTACTCATCAAATTCTCACACCTAAAAATAAAATTTACTCCTTCGCTTTCCCTAAAAGCTCTACTTGCATCAACATTTGTTTGCACGATTTTGGCATTAATTTTGTCATTTATTATGACTATCGTTGTCGCCATTCCTGAAGGTCGTCGTAACATAACATTTATTCAAGCAACATGAGCTCAGCATTGAAGAAACAAAGGATGCAGTATGCAAATATTTGAACATCAATGCATGTTCGTATGCAGTTCTCAGTAAACAAGATGATGAGTACAAAAATTAACCGGATGCAAATCTACATAAGGTTACAGCTTAAGAAATCAAAATCTCCAAGATCTAACAAGCTTGTCTGAATTTAAAAAAAATATAAATTCTTAAATTCCAAAACTTTTTTCGTTCAGCTAATAAGCCCGTAAAGATTGACTACCATAAGTAGTTCTAGCTCCTAATGTCTTTGTCGCATTTCTGAAGCTCGTCTTAACATAACATTTACTCAAGCTACATCAACGCAGCAATAAAGAAACAAGGATGCAGCATGCAAATATTTAAATATCAGTGCATGTGCATGTGCAGTTTTAAGCAAATAAGATAATGTGTACGAAAATTAAAAGATCAGCCTTAATAATTACAAGAAAATGCAAATCTACACAAGGTTACAGCTTAAGAAATCAAAATTTCCAAGATCCAACAAGCTTGTCTGAATTTAAAAAAAAAAAAAAATATAAATTCTTAAATTCCAAAACTTTTTTCGTTCAGCTAATAAGCCCGTAAAGATTGACTACCATAAGTAGTTCTAGCTCCTAGGAATTCCTGCCGCCAAATTAGTTTCTAGGAAACATTTGCATTGAAAAAGCGAAAGACATTTCTGTCAAATGGCCAAGATTTTTCATTTTGACATTTTGAGATAAGCAACTCAGCTGGTTGGCTGGAAGCTTTCAATGCAAATGTAATGCACCCGTCTTCCTGGGCGTGGAAGACAAGACAGACAGCAGGATGTTGAGGCGACAAAGTGTCTCGGCTGAAATAAAACTAACCATTTTAAGTGCTGAGTTGTGTAAATATCTTACTCAAGCAATAAACCATGACAAGCAGATGACAATTTCGAAATGCATTGCCCACATTGCAAACTTCCGGTCCAGAATTCAAATAAATATGTAATTACAGGGGAAAACCTATACCTGAGAAATTTTTAATAATCAATTGAGTGAGAACAACTGAAATTATACAAAAACATTGGCGTAATATAACAGATAAAAGTACAAAATAAAAGCGCGTAATCTTTAATCCCTATGGGAAGCCTGCTCCGACCATCACAGCCTGCCTAGTTTCTATTCTCCTTGCTTTCTCTGTTGAATGAGTTTCGACCCATGTACAAGGCAGCAAGGGTTAGACTTCTCAACTTCGTGTTGAAGAAAAACTAAAAAAAATCCTAGATTCAGTTGGGCGGGACTCCTCCTAAGGGAATGGATCTCTAACTCTCCTAACATAAACTTGGCTAATATTTCCTTGCACAATTTTTTTCTTTCTACTAGACTAGAATGACTCATCCTCTGTCTCTCTTACTTTTATTCTCAACCATCCAACATGAAATGTAGAAGTAGTTGTAATCCAACTGCTACTGCTATTACACAAACCTTACAAAAGGGAGTTTCCCGGTGTTAAAAACTTTCACTTAACCAATTCTGTTTTTTTTTTCTGAGCAATTTTACGATCCTAATATTTTAACTATTTACGCGAATTAGTCATATATCATTCACTACCAAAATAGCCAAAGGTGTCGTCATACTGAACTTTTGAAAAATTCCCTAGAATTGTATGTTTAATTTTGAAACCGAACAGAAACATTTAAATGTAAAAATGACAATTCCGAACCAATTTACACAATTGCCCATATTTAAAAGACTGCCAAGGGAAATTAGCGGCAAAGAAAACTCAAAATTTGCAAATACTTGAAGAAACATTTAAACCAATTTACACAGTTGCCCATATTTAAAAGACTGCCAAGGGAAATTAGCGGCAAAGAAAACTCAAAATTTGCAAATACTTGAAGAAACATTTAAAAGATATGCATACCGACTTTAAAACCTAGCGCAAAATGAAATTGAAAGTCTGAAGAAGTCTTTGAGTGAATTTATTTATTAAAGAACAGAACAAACCGGAATAACGCCATGACTTAATGTTTCTCTCAAGTGCTAGTTTATTTCCATGAACCATCTCATATGTTCAAAAGAACTATTAGAGCATTTAGATGGCAAGTAGAGTAAATTAAATTCTTGCACGGTAAGGGCATGGCGTCTGGAATGCCATTGCCTGTAATACGTACAGGGCTTATTTGTTTTTACCTTGAACCGAGAATCGTAATTCCTAACACCATGACCAGACCTCCGTGCCCTTAAAACTACAAAGGGAATTGAAAGTAAATTGTGCGAAACTGTATGGCAGGCAGGCATAGGCAGTGCAGCGCGGTGTCATGGAATTGAGAGTGAATTTTAGAGAAAGTACTTGCTAAGACTTTCTCTACTTCCTAAGGTAGTTTTCTTCTGACGAGATAAAGACTGAGAATGCCCGTGGCCGGAGGAAGAGGGAGAAAAATGAGGAAATTTGAGTGTCCCTCAGTGAGAGGGTAAATGTGGTTGGTGAGTAAATTGAATTTTTAGTGAGGTCTTCCTCTATTTGCTTCCCACTTACCAATACGAGCGTCCGACGTGCTACTGTGTTGTTTCCCGTGTAAAATGTTCCCATTGGGTTCGATTCGGTCCAGGAATTCCTCCGAGTAACCATTACAACGGAATTTATTCCCAACGTCATCCTCGTCTTTTGAAATGGCTGCAAAGAAGAAAAAAAGAATACAAATAAGACGGGTGAATCTCATACAAGGCAAAGGCGTAATCAAATGTTCAATTTCTTCCTTTTACTATTTTACTCAACGGACGCCTTGGTCATCTAATATGCCCTTCCTTTGCAACTCACGTCAAATCTAAAGTAAATATTTATCTCATTCAGGGTGTTTCACAATCCAACTTTTATAATCATTGCTACTTTAGAGATTTTCGCTCAAAACATTTCAGAATTACAAAAATTCACCCTTCGTCCAAAATTTCAATTTTTAAAAGTCCAATCAATAAACAAACTCAAAGAAGACTGTAGCTGGCAGGCAGGCAGTCAGGGGACTGAACAAAAATTCAGTCAGTCAGTCCTCCTGTCACTTGTGTACGTTCATAAAGTTTTGAAGAGGGTGAGAGAGTAGCAGTAGTAGTAGAAAACCATTTTGGCCAAAAAGAGTGAGACGCTAGAGAAATTTATAAAATTTATATTCAGGACGACTGTCAAAGGAAGGAAGGAAGAACCTCGGTGCGGTTTCATACATAATACATGCAAAAATTCCCTGTCAGAGTCACAAGGGTTCTCTTTGGTGGACGACCACGTTTCATACGTTTCCTACCTGCTGCAGAATTCCTGAATTCAGAGACAAGAACAACCAACTCTTCAGAACTTTTTTTATTTTACCCGTACCTACATGCTGATGGTGTCGGTACATGATTTTGGTTCCTATTCCTTTGCATGCACGAAAGTATAATTTTACACAGGAAAAGAGAGTAAGGACGACGAACTCAAGTGTCTGGAACAAGTTTTACGATTAGAGAACTTTAAATTTTTATGGTCCATTATTTACTCAAACACTCCTTTCTTTACCATTGCCTTTTCCTCTAATTCTAACTCAAATGGAGCGGAAGTCTCTATTTTACCCTAAAACTGTCAGACATCTAGAACCCCCATTCTAACAACGGCTTTCAAATTGGCCGATGGAACTGTAAAAAAAGCATGAATTCCAACTGTTCACATTTTCTCATTGAAAATAACACCTGCGTTAGGTTTCCAGAACTTTTAATTCATCCATATACAAATATTTGACTGAATGTGAAACCCAATTACTTAAAGTGATAATCCTGGAATGCATTCGGCAGGCGAGAATGACTAAAAGTATTCCATAGGGTCATTTCTGTTTAAATAGTGTATGGAATTTTAGTTAATTACCATGAGTGAGTCTCTAGCTCTATATGTTCTCAGAAATCTTTGAATCTTGTGACTAATATTGAACAGATTCAGTCTCGAGTGTAAATTTCCTCTCATTTAGTTGAGATTCTCCATTGCACAATAATCCTATGCCCAAAACCTGGGCCAATTAAGAGCAATTATGCTTGGTACATCAAACTGGAACAATTTGGAGTATGAATGCAATTCTACCACAGCAAAGCAATGCAGCAGTTAATAATCAATTAGTGAACTCAGACCGACCAAGTCAATGATTACGCAATAACCCTAGAAAATAACTTAGGAAGGGATAAGTGACTGAAAACAGATTCCTAGTATATAAACCAAGCTCAGTCAAGTAAATAATTCATAATTAAACTTAATACTAACTGAGAACATCGAAGAAGCATCCGCCCATCTACAGGAGCAAATACACTAGCTGAACATGAAGGTACGTTGACATTCGTCCCCATCTTATTTACTTAACTTGGCTCAGGCTGAGAACCCGCATCCATTTTCACCGATTTATGGTTGTCCTCGAATTTGCACTCACAACCTTCGGGTAGCAAGAGCAAGGGAGCAGCTAGGCTACTAAAGTGATTTCCACAAATCACAAGATTAGAGAAGAACCCGAACATCTCTTTGTACTTTGTCCTCCCCATGTACTATGTACTTTTGGGAAAAGGTCTTTCATTATCCACACTCACTCACCGGCTACCTCCTCCCGGGAGCATTTCCTCTTCATTATAACTAAATCGGAGAATCCAATTCACTTTACCCTGGGCCGGGCTCTCACTCTTACGTCATTACTTGTAATTAGTCAAATCCATTTGTAATTAAATTCAGATTCCTTTGATTGTAGGTAATTGCAATTTTCGCGACAGTCCTCGCCCTTTCAGTCGCTTTACCAGTAAAGAAAGATGAGAAAACTACATTGGCTCCAGCAACTACTGTAGCACCAGTTAGCAATGCAACTGAAAAGTTGACCCGTGATATCCCTACAACATTGGCGACAACCTTGGCACCATTGAAGAATTCAACAGAAAAGTTCACCCGTGATATTCCTACAACATTGGCGACAACCTTGGCACCATTGAAGAATTCAACAGAAAAGTTGACCCGTGATATCCCTACAACATTGGCGACAACCTTGGCACCATTGAAGAATTCAACAGAAAAGTTGACTCGTGACATCGCTACAACCCTTGCGACAACATTGGC
>WJEZ01001753.1:0-15979 GCA_009869925.1 Thalassaphorura encarpata
AGACCCAACGGAAATGTATGCCGTTGCAAATGCTTATGGAGACAGTGGCAGAGAGAAACATTTGTTGATTGGATCTGTAAAGACAAACATTGGTCATACAGAAGCTTGTGCTGGGATGGCTGGTCTTTTCAAAATAATTCTAAGCATGAAACACAATGTCATACCACCGCACTTGAATTTCAAAACTTTGAACCCAAGAATTGACTTGAACATTATACCCGCTAAGATTCCACTTGAACTTACTAATTGGATTGGACCCAAACGAATTGCTGGACTCAGCTCATTTGGTATGACCGGGACTAATGTCCACGTCATTATTCAGGAGCCGCCAATTGTCCAGAAAGAAAAAGTGAAGAATACCACAACAGAAAATCATATTGTGACCATATCTGCAAAGTCACCAGAAGCTTTGGAGGAATTGCGTCAAAAATATCTAGAATTTCTGACGGTAAATTCTCATCTTAATTTGGGAGATATTGCCTTCTCTGCTAATGTTGGAAGAGCACATCTTAGCCATGGAATAGCTCTCGTAGCTAAAGATACAGCCGAAATGATTCAAAAACTCCAGCAACGGTCATACATCACAGGAAAAGCTCCAGCAGAAAAAAATAAAATTACATTTCTCTTTACTGGACAAGGGTCCCAATATTTCGGAATGGCTTCTACCCTGTACAAGCTGTATCCAGTATTTCGAGAATCATTGGACCAAGTTGGGAAGCTTTTTAAACAAGAGATTGGAATTTCACTTCAAGATGTACTCTGGAAAGATGAAGAATTATTGAAACAAACAATCTATTGTCAACCGTCAATTTTTTGCATTCAATATGCTCTCGTAAAATTTTGGAACTCCTTTGGAATTTTTCCAGATGCCGTCCTAGGTCATAGCGTTGGGGAATTTTGTGCAGCTGTTTGTGCTGGAATTCTTAGCCTTGAGGATGGAATGAAATTGGTAGCAGGAAGAAGTCGATTGATTCAACAATTACCCCACGGGGTTATGATGGTTGTCCAAAGTTCTCCTGTCAAGGTTGCTGACCTAATTGAAAAATTGAAGGATTCGGTGGACATTGCAGCAATAAATTCACCTGAAGAAGTTGTCGTGTCTGGGTCATCCAGTTCAATCGATGCTTTTTCTCAACTTTGTCTGAATAATGGTTTTCAAGTCCAAAGACTTTGTGCCTCACATGCTTTTCACTCAAAATGTATGGAACCAGCCTTGGATGAATTTGGTAAATTGGCAAGTACAGTGAAACATCAAGAGCCGAAATGCACTTTTGTATCTGGAACCCTTGGGACAGTAATGAACGTGTCCGAATTCGACAAGATGTATTGGCAAAACCACATGAGGGCTCCCGTAAATTTTATGAAAGCAATCCATACAGTATGGCCAGAGTGCAGGGCATTCATCGAAATTGGACCTCAACCAATTCTCTTGAGTCTGGCCATGGCAAACGTAGCTGATACTACAGGTGGTGTCTTTTGTCCATCTCTAAGAAGGAACCAAGATGACCATTCCTGTATACTAAACTCATTAGGAAAATTATTCATAGCGGGTGTTAAAATTGACTGGAGGTCTTTTTACAACAGGCAAGAATCTCCAGGTAAAGTGACCCTTCCCCTATATCCTTTTCAACGACAAAAGTTTTGGTACACTGGACCTGAATCTGGAATGGAGTCTTGTGGAATGAAGTCGAGTGGAAAATTATTGCATCCAATCCTTGGATATCAATTGCCGACAGCTGTGAAGGATGTCGTATATTTTCAATCTCTTCATCTAAAAAATTTGCCCTATCTCGGTGATCACGTCGTGGCTGGAAAAATCATTATGCCGGCTGCAGGATATTTGGAGAACGTAATGGCAGCTGGGCTAAAAACTCTGCAATGTGGAAAAGCAAGGATTCCAGTCGTCGTTGAAAATTTCCAAGTAGAAGCTGCCCTTTTACTAGATCAGCCATGTCACATGCAAACCATCGTTGCAACAGAAAAAGTAGAGAATGGTGTCTCTTACACGATCAATATACACAAGCAAAATCAATCTGACCAGTTGGATCAATGGAAATGCTATGCTTTGGCCACATTTACTCCCTGCATGACACCAAATGATAGTTCAAAATTGGACATACCTAAAACTAAATCTAGACTCTATTACAAAGAATCAGTTGTTGAAGTATACAAAAGAATTGCGACAATTGGAGTACAGTTTGGTCCATGTTTCCAAAGTGTTCAATCAGCCTGGGCTAATGGCAATGAAATTCTAACAGAGATTATTTGGCCAAAAGATCATGATTCTTATATTTGTCATCCGATTGTCATTGATGCTATGATTCAAACATTTGCTTTTAAAAACGTAATGACAAAATACATTCAAAATGGAAATGACATTAAGCAAGAGCTTCAACTTCCAGTTGGCATTAGAAAATTCACATGGCTCTCTCGCCCATCTTTATCAGATGGTACAGTTTTTGCCTACACAAGTTGGGATAGCTCAGGAACAGGAGGAGATGTCAGGCTATACAACGGAGAAGGAGAATTGTTAGCCATCATGGAAGGACTGGATTTAGTCCCAACGGCGCCTGAAGCATTTCTGAGATTATTGAGATCAGAGGCTCAACAACTCCCAGATTTCTTTCAACAAAATTGGAGACCAGTGCTTGGAGTTACAGCTTCACGAGTAATCATGAGCGGTGATCCAGTCATTCCAGAAGAGGTTAAGCGATTAACAGAAGAATATGAACAAGCAGAATCAACAAACTCTATTGAAGAGGATAAACTTTGCTTCGCCTACTTACTAAAAGGAATTCAGGAGGCTGGATGGTTCTGGCCTAAAGTTGGAGAACAATTTTTAAATACAAAGTGGACATCTTATTCCCATGGACTAAATCCAAGGGTAATCGCAAGCTACATAGACATTCTTGAAAAGGAAGGTTATATTGAGACTGGAACTAATCAAATACTTAAACCGCTTCCAACAATTTTTGAGTGTGACCAAGAGATTAAATCTAGGATTGCAAAAATCACTGCTGGTCATGGGGATGACATTTCACTCAGATTTCTAAAACATGTTGGTGAAAATTTGGCTAATGTATTTTTAGGCAGGATGTCACCTATATCACTGATGTTTCCTGAAGATGAATCAGAAATTGGATCAATTCGTTTTTTCTCGGAAGCCAGAATATCCAAATGTGTGATAAATTCTTCAAGCGTATTGGTCGTGGAACACTTGACAAATATTTTTAAATCAAACAGAAATGAACAAAATATTTTTCGAATACTTGAGGTTGGAGCTGGAGCTGGAGCAATTGCGGAAGCAGTTACTAAATCTTTATCTGAAAGAGGAATCTCACATCAGTACACTTATTCAGACATTTCCCCTCTTCTTGTGTCTCAAGCTAAACAAAAACTTCCAAAAACTATAATTTGTGAAGTTTTTAATATTGAGGATGATCCACTGACACAAGGATTCCCTCCTGAGGGATATGACTTAATTTTGGCTGCTCAGGTTCTACATGCAACTATTGATTTACCTGAAACTTTGAGAAATCTCAACGTCCTACTCAAACCTGGGGGATCCCTCATTTTTTCCGAGCAGTTAACTATCGTTTACAAATATGCACTTACCTTTGGATTATTGGATGGCTGGTGGAGATTTAATGATTTTCGTACGCTTAGTCCAATGGTTGGATTTGACGTTTGGAGAACCTTGTTACAAAATGGTGGATTCGACCAAATTCAGACCCATGATTCCTTCAACGGGACCCTTGGTGTAGTTTTTGCTATGAAGCAAAACTTGTCCACAATACAGTCATCAATGACGTGTCTAGACAAAACATGGGTTGTATTTAGGGACAAATCCCTTATAAGTGAATCCCTGGTTTTTAAATTGAGAGAGGTCGGGAGAAGAGTTTGCATTGTTTCCTTTGACAATTCAAGTTCGAAGATTACTCAAAATGACGAGGAGTTCACTTTGCCAACGATGAATAATGCTTCATCCTTTGAACTTCTTTTAAAAAACATGGCAATAGAGCCGAATCAGATAGAGGGAGTATTGTACCTCTGCACAAATTTTATGGATGACACTCAAACAGAAAATAATGAACCCATCCAGAAGGTTTGGACAGGAGGACTGCTTCACTTATTGCAAGCATTTCTCCCATTCGTTGCAAATTTGAAGCATAAGCCAAAGGTGTTCCTAATCACGAGAGGAACTCAATATTTGGATGATGACATGCCTGGAAATCCAAATGGTGCTACGAACTGGGGTTTCATCAGAACTTTTGCAAATGAAAATCCAGACATACCAATTTGTGCGATTGATCTTGGTCAAAACGACATGGAAGCTAAACTTATGGAAATCTCTGTCCAGGAAATCTTCGCACAGTTATGGCTTTCAGATAAAGAACAATTCATCGCTTTGAGACACGGGAAAAAGTTTATACAGCGTTTAAGCTACATGGAGAAATCATCAAAGCCAATGTCTCTCCCAAACGTAGATAGATACAAAATTAATATTCCAGAGACTAGAGCGTTTTCAGATTTAGAGTTGAAGCCAGCTATGAAGGAAGATGTAAACGGTCGACTCGTCGAGATTGAGGTGAAGGCAACTGGTTTAAATTTCAGAGACATCCTCACAATTATCAAACCAGAAGGATTTATACTCCCTGGTTCTCAAACTTGGGATGTTGGATTGGAAATTTCAGGCACGGTTGTCTCTGTCGGGCCGAATGTGAATCGATTTGCTGTTGGAGATGATGTATTTGGTTATACAGGAAATGGAGGTCTTAGGAGTCACGTCGTTGGACCAGAATTCAGTTTTATACACAAACCAAAATGGATGACATTTTCTGGGGCAGCTACGTTGCCTGTAGCATTTATAACTGCTTACATTTCATTGGTTGAATTAGCTAAAATGTCGGAAGGGGACAAAGTTCTAATCCATGTGGCTTCAGGTGGAGTTGGATTGGCTGCTATTCAAATAGCTAAACAAATCGGTGCTGAAATTTACGCTACAGCAGGAACTCATCGGAAAAGAGCATATCTACGATCCCTGGGCATCAAGCACATTTATAATTCCAGAACAACCAATTTTGGAGAAGACATTCAAATGGATACGAATGGGACTGGAATAGACGTCGTCCTTAATTCATTGACCGGACCTAATTTCAAAGAAACGACTCTTGGTATTTGCTCAAAAGGGGCAAGATTTATAGAAATTGGAAAAATTAATACATGGAAACCTGATGATGTTAAGGCTTTGAGACCTGATGTAAAATATTCTATCATTGATGTTGGGATAATGCTTGAGCAGATGAAAGAAGATGTGGCTTCTATTTGTGAACAATTGGAAAAAGAATTGATGATAGGAAATTACAATGCTCTACCCCACATAAGCTTCCCTCTGGAACAATGCAGGGAAGCTTTTCATTACTTCCAAGAGGCTAGACACATTGGAAAAGTTGTGATAGCAATCCCAAAAGCAGAATTCTCTCAGGAAGGACGACTTCAATTTAAAGTGAATCTGTTTAACAGGGAAAGTACTTATGTCATCACAGGGGGACTTGGAGGTCTTGGAATGGAAGTTGCTCAATGGATGACAACGTCTGGAGCTCAACACATTGTTTTAGTTGGACGGAATCCGCCCAGTCCTAAAGCCAAGGAATTGATTCACAATTGGATCAAAGGAGGAAAAAATATCATTGTTCTTCAATGTGATGTTGGAGACTACAATGAATGTTTTGAATTATTTGAAAAAATAAAGAGCGATGGGAATTCCACCAATTCGAGGCATTTTTCATGCAGCAGGAGTCATCTCAGATGCAGCAATTTCTCAACAATCGTGGGCTAATTTTACAAAAGTATTTCGTCCAAAAGTATATGGTGGATGGAATTTACATCGAATCACGAGTATTGGCTATGATTTGGAATTTTTTATCATGTTTTCATCAGGTATAGCCGTAGCTGGAGGAATTGGGCAAAGTAATCACTCTGCGGCAAATTCTTATTTGGATTCTTTGGCCCATTATCGAATTTCTTTGGGCCTTCCGGCCACAACAATAAATTGGGGAGCATGGTCAGATGTTGGGGCAGCTGCCCACATCAAAATTGGTACAGAAGGTGTATTTGGCATCCAATCCTTTACACCAGCACAGGGTATAGCTGCCCTTGAAAAAATTATGAAGGAACGCATAACTCAAACTGTAGCCATGGATGTATCAGACTGGGTCGTTTTCAAGCAAATGTTCTCACAGGGTCATTACATGGATGAGATTAGCTCCAATAAAGTCATCGCTCAAGAATATTTTGAAAAATACAAAAAAATGAGTGAAGAATTGAAAGCAACACCACCAGACCAAAGGGATGAGAAAATTCAAGAATATTTAGCTGTTGTCTTGCGTGACACTTTGAGACTTCCAGAAATTGAGCCAATTGACAAGGATATGGACTTTAAGGATTTGGGAGTGGATTCTCTAATGGCAATGGAAATGCGAAATAAAGTTGTCGGAATTGTAGCTGAGGGTAAATCAATATCAGTGAGTGCGATGCAAGAAAATCGTACGATTCGGAAAATGGCAAAGTATTTAACTGGTCTCTGCTCTGAGCCAGTACTTGGGATCCCTGCTGAAGAAAATATCAAACCAGCGGCCGAAACTATAGCCTAGGATGAAAATGCACAACTTCATCCAATATTTTTCTTAAGATTAAGTAGTGTTCAAGCGTATAGTGACTTGTATGCACAAAATATTGAAAATTGTCAGAAATATTTGTAGTTTTATTAGATACACGGTGCTTGGGTTTGCTTTTTATGTTATAACTATTAACTATACATACCATATTATTGAAAATGTAATAATTGATTCGTTTATTAAAATATTAGCTTAACTAGACAAAATTAAAATAAATAATTCTTTTTGCCAGCAATGAATTACTTAATGCACCTCGAAATTCAAGGAACATCCAGACTTTAGACTTCAATAGATACTCGATAAAAAACTGTCTTCTTCTAACCCACCCAATGCGATAAATATAAAAAATTGTAACGATTGTCTATTTTAAATTGCATTCAAATAAAATTTTGATGGTGCATTTCTGAAATCTTACGCCAAAGCTAAAGCTTTGCCGCGTAGTGTCATCCACCTGGAAAATTAATTCTCCAATGTTTCTCCGAAATGTTCTGATTACTGTTTGGCATTACTAAGAAATCATGATGCTTTTTGCATAGCTCATTATTTCTACGCTGTCTCAAAGTCTACTTTTTTGTCAAATTCTCACGATCTGACGGTGCAGTAAAGTTTTACATCACATATACTCAATCAATCTATCTATCTGTCGTGTTTCTTATAAAAGGAAGTTGAGCTCTCCAACTAGTGTGTCTTGTCTGGGTGAGTTAAACTGAGAAAGAAAAAAGAAAAACAGTATTAAGTTTTTCTTGTCCTGTTTTTACAATTGTACATTTAGCTTTAAAAATGATATGAAATAATTCACTGTGATTAATCACGCTGGTTAAAATTTAAATGAATTAAAAAAAAATTAAACGTAATGCAAACAAAATGATTTGCAGGACGGAGTTTTAATTCCTTATCATTTCAATCGTGTCACGGTATTTCATACATACTCCCAAGTATATTCCTTATTTAATCTAAAAATCAATGATATTTGCTGTAACGAATAAATATTAACTATTGAGATCTTATTTATGTATGAATAATTATTATTGCATAATTAGCACACTCATATCAGATCTGTGATTCATAATATCTAATATCTAACAAGGTAAAATAAAAAGCCTAACAATAAATAGTGCTTCAACTAGTTTTTCCCATTGGCCTACTGGAATTCATACACTTATAATATTGAGTTAATTGACAAAGCCAAGCGTATTCTTAACTTTAGACTCCTTGCTTCTCCCGAATCTTGACGTTAGGAAGATTTCTGAACGCCGTTTTATCAAGTTCACTTTTTCCTTCAATCACAGTGAAAGTTTTTAAATTTTTAAATAAACTTGTCTGAGGGAAAATCATTTCCTCTTTGAACTTGAACTTGCTCACATCCATTCTCATCAAGTATAAGACTTCCAAATTCTCAAAATCCTCCAGAAAGTCAAAGTTTCCATGATATAAACCAAAAACTGAAAATCCTTTTAAATTTTTCAGCTCACAACTCACGTTTCTTGGAAACCCCGCAGCTAGTTCAGAATCTTTGCCATCGTCAAAAAATTTTAAGTCAAGGTTGCGTAAAGTATTTTTTAAACTGACGACCAAGGACAAAACTTCTTTCACTGGATAGTCCTTTTCATATATATCTATTGACAATTTTGTCAGTCCCAACTTCATATTTATCTAATTTGATAAATTGTTCATTCCTTCCAGCGCAATATCTTGGAAATATGCTCAACCGGGTAATTTTTGGAAATTGGAAGTTCTGACTTACAAAAAAGTCAAATACGGCCGGACGAGAGTGATATTCAACATCAAAATCGGCAAACACATCAGGAGAGCACGATTTCAGAATATCTGTTAGAAATTCTGAAGCGCCAAAGCGAAGTTTGTCTTTATATTTTCCACCTTCTCCTTCAGCCAAATTAATTTCGAGAAATAATTTTTTGAGCTTTGGTAGAATTGGATGAGGAGGGGGTTCCCAATTCCTTGGTGCAAATAATGGTTTAATTCCAGAAATTACTAATCTGTCTTCAGGACGGAGTCGCTTCCTTTCTGCCTTATTTCTTGTTCCTGGCAACATCCCACCAACCATTTGTAGTTCCTCAATATTTAACATTGATTCGAAGAGAAGTTTTCTCAGGGAAGGATAAGTCCATTTGCATCTGTTGAGTTTAAGGGATTTGACTTGATTTTCAAGACGGTTCACGAGTGGAAGGAAATATTCTTCATTGCCAAGATCAACTCCACTGCAAAATTCAAATCTTTTAAACAACACTGGAATTTTTTCAAGGAAAGGGAAAGCTTCCGTAAAACGACGAATGTTATTCTCGTCTCGTAATTCTTTGACCTTGACACGAGGGGCCAACAATTCCTCCGCAACAGAATTCCACTCCTGGCACACTAGTCGACAGTTTTTCAAGAAGTTTAGCTCAAGCAGTCTAAACACTTTGGAGAGGGATTTATAGTTTCGTAAATATTTTCTTGCTTCTTCATTCCAATCTTTGGAAACGAGACAACAAGTCTTGAGATGTTCAAAACTCAGGTATTTGAATATATTTTTCAAAATCTGGAAAAATAAATTAATAGCTTTAGCTTTACCATAATTTGGAACAAAACTGGTGACCAGTTTCAATTGTAGAGTATTGAATGCAATGTAAGCTATTTTTACCAATTTATTCTCAAAAATTTGTTTCATAAGAAATTTGTCGTTTTCCATTTCCATTTTATAGATTTAAAATGAGTTAAAACTTAAATCTGTCAAAATCAGCAAGTTTAAAACACTAAATGAAATGACTTTCACCTTGCTATTTGAATATCTCCACTTTTTCTTCGCCATGTGCAGGGAAATAAAGTGTCAGATTCTAGGCTTTAATCCTTTAATCCATCTTTTGTTTTGCCATTCTTTTCTAACGCATACACGTACAATGTAAGGCAAAAGTTTTTCCAGTCCAAAAATCTTAGAATAATTTTTGTGTAGTAGAAGAATACATTATATAACCGTATTATACGCCTGATTCGACAAAAGTAGTACAAATTGTCCTCTTTGATAAATTATTATTTAATGCACCTCAAAATCTTTAGAAACACACCTATACTCTTGACCTCAAAACCCACTCGACGAAAAAACAAATCATTGCAATTGCTAACCCAAAACCATAAATATAAAATATTGTGACAATTGTCGATTCCATTGACGTTGGAATAAAATCTTGGTGACCCATTTCTGAAACCTTACTCTCGTGCCTCACTGCATAATGCCATCCACTCGGTGGAAAATGAATTTTCCAATATTTTTCCCAAATGCTGTAGATTCCTGATTGCATTAGCAACTGCATCCGCCCGTAAAAATATTCAGCATTCCA
Source organism: Thalassaphorura encarpata (assembly GCA_009869925.1). Lineage (NCBI taxonomy): Eukaryota > Metazoa > Arthropoda > Collembola > Poduromorpha > Onychiuridae > Thalassaphorura > Thalassaphorura encarpata. The sequence goes on from WJEZ01001753.1 coordinate 10,013, forward strand.
ATCGTTAAAAGTAAAAGCAAGTGTTTCGTAGAACAAAGATTCGTCCCCTTTTGTAAATACAATAAACTTATTTTTTAACTTTGTGTATTCCATAAAAAAATTTAAATCCTCATTTTTATCAACTCGTCCATGCTTGGTGCAATTGGCAGATATTATTCCGTACGTTGCCTCTAACGTTGTGTAGTTATCAGGTCGTGGAACCTTTAAAAGAAAATTTTCAATTGGAGAAGGTAGACTGATGTTGTTTTTTGTAAATAATGTTGCTTCAAAATCCGGAAAAAGTATTGGTTTTGACCAATTTACATCTATTGCAACTTTCTTCAAAGCAGGGCAGGGATAACCTCTCCAAGTATGAGAAGTCTTTCCATCCAAGCAGTTTTGAATCTCATCAGTACTATGAAAATAAATGTTAGCCGCACGATCAAAATGATTAGAAATTAATTCTAGATTGAAGCTCAATGTTGAGAAAAGTTGAAATGCCTCGAGTTGTGTGAATCTAGTGAAATTTCCATGTAACTCCAAAGGTGCAATTAAATCAACCGTAAAGAAATTCCTGTACTCTGCCGTAATAAAAACTGCAGCAAATCCGAAAATCCCAATCACAAGTTTAAAGGTGCGACGAAGTGTAGAATTATTTGTAATCTGAGAAGATGGGTCAGGTGATGTCTCGAGTAAAGTTCCAATTGTCACTGCAAAAATGTTATAAAGGAAAGTCCAATTCCCAACGTTCTGCTCTTGTCTTGGAATTTTCAGAAGACGATTGATCCAAAATATGAATGGGATTAAGAAAATTATTGGAATAATGAAGAACCAAATTTCACTTGAGAATGGCTTTAAATAAAATTCGAAGGATAATTTTTGCTTAGCATTCTCACATGTAGCAAAATTCCAACTAGTGCTTCCAACGCTGACATATGGACGTAGTTTTCGATAATTGAACTTTTCCTTGCAACCTGCTATCGAGAAAGGATCAAAAGCAGAACCCAGGAGAAATACCCTTCCCACGTCTTCTTTTGTAAATTCTTCAGGTGTTTCGGAATAATACTCGATTTGTTCTACAAGAAGTAATTTAATCGCATAACAAAATAAATTTCTGTTGCGTTTAAGCTCAATCGTCAGCTTGAATGGATTTTTCACTTGGTAAAGGAGATATGGGACGAGATTCACAGCTTTTCCCGTTGCCTTGTTATAAGCTTTCCCGTTATTTGACTCGTTTCTTAAATGTTCCATTGCTGTTTCAACTCCGGGGTGAAATGAAAACTCATAAGAGCAGTTTCGGCAGGCCGAACTTTTAATATCAATGTAATTCCCATTCCATCCAAAATGACTTCCAATCAATTGAAATTCCAATGTGTTTGTTTTGTTGTCCATTGCAACTTTAGTCATGTGCAGAATAATGTATTTCCTTGTGAGTTTGTGGTCATCTCGATCTGTTCTAAATTCTGGCAAAAATGGTTCCTGAAATTTGTCATCGTTAAATGTGAACAACACAATAAGAACTGGGCGTTCATGACATAATTTATCAGTTCTGCATATTTTCAGGTTGTCAGCCATCACTCGTCGAAAATAACGTTGAGGCCAGTATCTCATTTGATTGTCTGGAATCAGAACTAAAACGCGACAAAAGAGTTTTAAATTTTGAATACTTTCTGGATAAAAGTCAATCTTTACATCCCAAAAACTTGGTCTGCCAATTATAGTATAATTGAGTGTAATTGGAATGGTGATAGGTAGTAAATGTACGTGAAGAAACTTTTCTGGTACGAGGATTCGTATAATCACATGACACGACAAGAATTGTTCTAGAATGCTATTAAAATTATTAAGTGCATATTCCTCGTTTTTGGAGGAGTATTTAACTGTAGACGTTCTGAAACTATGAATTGCTGAAACGCCCAGGATATGCATGAGCAGCAAAAAATTCAAGAAAAAACTTGCCCTCATCTCGACTAAAGACTACAGAGAATGTGTACAATGAATTTTCATTCGTAGATAAGTCAAAATCTAGGTCGGGGAATAACAGAATCGATATTTACGTAATTGTAATATTTAAGCAGTACCTTTCCTTTTTCCCTTGGTGATCGAAACGCTGAAGAAAATCTTAATCACGGTATGCATAATAAAGTATTGACTTTGGGTTGAATACTTGACTACTTCTTCAAAATGTTTCTCATCTACTTACTATTGCGGACTATCGTAAAAATACGAAGATAAAATCCCCAAATGACTCCCGAATAAATTTGCTATTGAGTTTCATTTGGCGATCACGACATCCATATTCAAAGCAAGCAAACAAATTGACCTACTTCGATTTAAAATAAATTTGGCCAAAATCTTTCAGAAACAAAGGCAACATAAATAAAAATATAAAATATCATACAACATAAAATTTTTAGTTTGTATTTGTCAGTTTTTATTGATTTAATAGTCAACCTTAATTATTAGAGTTAAATCTTGTTTTATCTATTCTAGCTATGCATAGTAATATCTATATCACAAATTTTCATTAAACGACCTCCCATTTACACAGACCCTGAAAACTTTGACTGACGCGACCATTATTTCTTAAGTATTCTTGCATAGTCACTCCTTTTCCATCTCTCCCATTAAAAGTCGTCACTAGATTGATGTAAACTTCGCTCCGTGGGCTGAGCGACTGAGTTTCACAAATCCAAGTATTATTGGATGGATCAAATTGAAAAGGAGTTGTAAGATTTTCCAATAGCTAGAACTATAATGTATTGCTCCCTCTCAGGCTTAACTACATGTGAACATTTTCCAGAAATAACAAACCATGTTGGACGGGCTGGAATAACCCTGAGACATGGTTGAATCGATTCCTCGTTGAATTCGTAATCATGAAGTGACGAGTAAACAAATGGCCCATCCTTCATCATTATATATTCTGCCCATGACATTTCTGTTGAACAAAATTGATATCTTGGAATCCGTTGGAAAATGCCTTTTACGGAAAATTTCAGGAGAAGAAGTGAAATGGCTAGTGTTTAATTTCTGTATGTATCGCATACTATTATCAGTATGACCAGAACCCCAACAGGGGTCAATTAGATGCCAACGATTCCCGGTTGAAGGGTCAATGTCAAGAAGAACGGCATTCCAAGCGTGATTACTGTCAAATGGTGGAATAAAGTTTCCTGTTGTCTCCTGATATCCAAAACCCTTTCCATGACCTGAAACAACGACGACCTCTAATCCGGCCAATCGCCCTAGTTCGGCGAATAATTCAGCATACCCTTGGCAAACGGCTAAACCAGTTCTCACCGTGTCTTCTGGTGATTTATGTCTCACATTATTGCCAAAAAAAGCTACAGTATCGTAAGCAATGTTATGATGAAGCCATACAAAAATCGCCCGAGCCTTGTCAGTTTTTGACTGGAAATGAAATGTCAAATCAGTCGAAAGATTTGCCAAGGTTGTAAACTTGTGGCGAGGAAATCGAGATGCATGTTCATCCACGGCACGGAAATCCCTGCATTCTAAACAATTATATTTCTGAGCGACTTCAGATTGGCACGGGTTAGGAGTTGAAAAATTCCCAGATGGATTATCGTTCCAGGAACTCAGAAACGGATTAGTCGAATTTTGCCATGTTGGAGTCGCATATGAACTTCTGCCCTTGGGATAAGGCGGGTTATAAAATTGTTGACCATGTATTACTGGCGGCTCAGGAGCAGATGCAGGGGTAGGAGTATTAGTCCATGTTGCCCAAGTTGACGGGGGTCTTTTTGGTGGTGGTGGTGGTCTATGGGGAGGTTGTTGACGATGTTCCTTTGTTTCGTTTTTATTCGCCATTTTGGCTTGATGCTTCCAAACTTCTTCGTCAAACATATTGTTAAGCTTTGTTAAGAAATTTGATCCTGAGCTTGAAGATGGTTTTTTCGAACTTTGCTGACTCGGCTTTGACACTTGTTGAGAATATGGTTCAGTCGAATACGATGATGAAGTGGGCCTTTGAGGATTGGGGCTTGGACGGCGTGGCTCATCCTTCCTCAAATGTGCCGTTCTCTCCTTTTCCTTTTTGATTTCTTCCTCGAACACATTGTTGATTTTAGTTATTAGATTTCCTAATTTATTTAATTTGGTTTCTTTTTTTCCAGACATTTTGGTTCACTAAAGAGTTTGTAAAGGAATGAAATGCTCAATAGGAATTAATACAAGGTTTACGTATTCACTAGTACTTATTTAGGATAGGAAGGAAATTTTTATTAATGACTAATTGAGCGCGTGTAATACGACAATGGTTCATGTCTATACGTGCCACCAATTATCAGTGTGGCTCAAAACTTTTTAAGATAACAAAATTATTGAAGTCTATATGTCCAGCCTCTCAAGTATTAGTATTACTGGCATTGATTGGGTGTGGGGGTTGTTGCATTTATTAAAGATAAGAATAATCAATAAATTAAGCGCCGAAGAAAATCGGTCATTTATCACCATAATATGAATTACCACCTGACTAACCTATCTATCACATAATTTTCTAAAAGGGCCAATCTAGCTTTAGCTGAATAAATTAGCTGAATAAATACTCAATCAATCAATCAATGGATTTTAATAAAGCTTTTGCTTTTACATTTTTCGACTAATTGCAAAATATATGTATATAAATTAATGAATAAAATATTGAAGAAACGTTGACATATTGGAATGAGGCTTCAGTTTACTCAAAATTTATTACAACAATTATTTTCATATTACAGCCTAATTAATTTACTTTACGTATTAACTTGAAATACTATACAAGAGGTGAAAAGCTATAGGGAAATACATTAGGCACGAGGTAATTAAGGATACCAACACCAAGTCATGATTAGAATCAGAAACTCGTATTTGTATAAGTTTAGTTTATTCACAAAAAATCTATACACAAGACACAACAGAATTGTTAGTTCACTCGAAGTTTAGAAGGCTTTTCATCTGCCTCCATTTTCGAATAACGTAAGAATAAAATAATATCACTGATCCTTGAACGATTTTGCAACACACAATAAAGAAACCCAATAACTTGCCGAGAAGTTTTAGTAGATACATTTTTATATTTTTATAGATTTTTAGCAGATATTCCACGGCAAAACAAATCGTACAAAGTGCTACTGCTATGCCATAAATGTAAAACAACGTGACAATTGTTGATTCCATTGATGTTGGAATAAAATCTCGTTGATTTAGTTCTGTAGCTTTACGCTCAAGTTTTAAGCCGTAGTCCCATACATCTACTTGTCGTGAGAAGTGAACTTTCCAATAGCGTTTCCAAATATCATAAATTCCTGACTGCATCAGCATATGTATACGCTTGTAGTAATATTCAGGATTCCAGGGCCCAAAACCATATGTAAGACGTTCTTGAAACAACGACTCATCCCCTTTCGTAAATACAACGAATTTGTTTTTGAACTTTGTATATTCAATAAATGAGTTCAAGATCTCAGTTTCGTCAACTCTTCCTTGGCGAGAACAATTTGCAGAGAGTTTGTTGTACGTTTCCTCTAAGTTGGAGGAACCGACATCATCCAGTCTGATTACAATGGTTGGTAACGGTGAAGACAGTTTGTTGTTTCGTTTCCTAACGATCCAGTACTTACTACTCAGCATATTAGGTAAAGGTACAAACGAGATCGCTTCTGAGCGTTCTGCTTCTGTAAACCCAATTTCTTGCATCAGTTTTTTCAACTCTGAACAAGAACAAATTATTTTCACTTCTACAGGTATCCCTTCGCACGTAAGTATGCACAAACTCACATGAATGGTAATATTATACTGCCCAGAATTATAGTTCAAAGCCAGGATAAAAGAATCTGAGGAAGACATTCGAAATGAATCAAGATGCCTAAATTTAGTAAAATTAGACAGCTGTAGCTCCAGTGGGGCTATTAAATCCACTGTGAAAAAGTTCTTGTATTGAGTTGTAATAAAAATAGCGACGATTCCCCAAATTCCAAAAATGAC
>WJEZ01001754.1:0-15972 GCA_009869925.1 Thalassaphorura encarpata
CTATTATTTTATGAGGGATCCAATCAATAAATACCAGGTACGGGAAATTTTTTACCAGCACACGGCAATTTCAATTAATTAACCTTTAATATTTTTATTTTTTGGCACAGATCGAGTGGAATCTAAGGGAACTCTCTCGTTTCCCAATGCACCTATTTTTCCAGACTCCAATTGTTTTCCGCAAAACTCCAAATCTTGGACGAAGAATTGTTCATCGCATTGTGGCCATTGCTGGTTTGGCATATTCATTGTGGTATCTCCCAGCCTATGCCCCTTGTGGGTGTGCCTATGGTCTTGACGAAATCAAAGAATTCTACCCACCTCAATTTTGGCACTTTTGGAAAGAAATCATTCCATTCTACGATGCAAATCTCAACGGATAAATCTAAAACCACTAGAAATTAACCACTGATCGAATTGTAACCCAAAATTCTAATTCTGACTTGATATAATCTATTCTAAGCCCGAGCCAATGAAAATAAAATGTTCCATTCCAACAAAACAACAAATTGCAGAGATTGAACCAAAAAAACAAAGAAATTTATTTTGTTCCTTGAATTAATCTAGCATTTTTCTTTTTAACTTTTCTTATCTAAATCCATTCGGTCGACAAATCCACACATAGGAAGTAGAATATTCGTCAGTAATCCTTCGAAATGGATTGATTTTTAACAACAACTTAACTTTTAAGGTATAATACTCAAAACTCCATCACTTCGCGTTTACATTTACTCCTTTCCTTCGATTCATTTCACTCTGTTCCAATTTTAAAAGGTGACCATTAATTTCATCACTCTGCGTTGCGTTCACCTCACAAACAGCGTTAGCGTTGCGTAGCCCAGACCCAGACCACTCTATCGGTCGGTCAGGCCAAAATATATGCATACAAATCTTTGTTTTAGTTATTTTCAAATCACAACATAGTAGTACTTACGTATTCTTCGTAAAAGCACGCTCGGTACAACAAGTACAGTACAATATCTCCCTTGTAATTTTAAAACTAGCGTATTGTAATGTACTCTCGGTAAAGCTCTCCTGTCACGAACTCACGAAAATATTTTCCTATCCTGTCGTTTTTTAAACTAATTCTCTTGAGGCATAAAAATTTAAATTTAGATGAAAACTATTGAACTTAGCATTAGCATTAGTCTTATTTGTTGTGTAATCTTTAAAAAAAGGAACAAAAGAAACGCGAGTGGAGATACGTAATAGTAATAATAATCACTAAGGAAAGCACAAGTTTAGATATTAAATTTACTTAACAGTTTAAGATACTCTCCTAATACAGAGAGAGAGAGAAGATAGGGAGATAGACTTGACCTATTCGTTTTAGGTCAATTGGAGATCACAGTAACACTAAAAGAACACATTGATGAAGGGGTCAGTGCCACAATACGGCACTCGTCCTCACAACACTTCCCCTATAGCAATGTAATTTCATTTTTTTTGGGTTATATCAAGAAATAATTCGTCCTTTACTCTATTCAGAAAATATTAATTAATTAACTAGCTCATTAATGACGTTCCGTATTTAGTTTTTTGTTTTTTTTTTCGTTTTCATACGCTAACTAATTAATTAACTTTCCTCAAACGCAGGGCTTTGCAAACTAATATGACTTGCTTAAGTGTGATTTATTATTAAGGTAAATATCGACCAGAGTGATTATTATTAGTGTACCTCATCCTTGATAATAGAGTAATGTTAACGTGTGTAGATAATTGAAGTTTATTTTGTAGGTTGGTTTTGAAGTTAATGAATTCAGCAGATCAGTCCATCCAAGATTGTTCCACGCAAGCCTTGACACGCTTCTCGTACTCGCGACGATTCTCCTTGTAGAGTTGAGCAGCCGTAGAATTGGCTGGAGAATTTGGATTTGGGTCACTCAAAAGTGACTAGAAAAGTAATGGAAAAGAAAATTAGTCAGGCCAGGTCAGGTTTATCAACTATTAACATAAACCAGGTCAAATAAATCATGACCTAGGCCACGTATACTTACTTGAATAGATGTCAAAATGGCAGACACATCATATGTTGGGCTCCAACGATTTTGCAAAATGTCCAAACAAATCCCACCATCCGCATACACATTTGGATGAAACATTTTTGAGATGAAGCGAATCGCAGGAGGCTTATTTGGATATTCCTCACTGAACTCAATATTGAGCTTGAAAGTGCCATCGTCAAATGGAGTATCACGGGGGCTAAATAATCAAAATAGAATATTAAAATTAATATGTCAATTTCTATCAAATTGAATGGCACAAAATCATTTCCAGCTTACCCGAAAATAACTGCGTTCCACAACATGATATTATTGTCAGTCGGAGCTCCAGAAACTCCAGCAGGTGGATCCTCTTGGAGTCTATCAAAATGAAAAGGAAAATAACCAAAATATTATTTATTTTTATTTTATACTTATTCATAGTGGAAATTTACCCACACACGACATTCTTACGAAATCAAAATCTTCAAAAACAATTCTTAAAGTCTTAGCGTAAAAGAACAGAATCATGTCAATGCCAAGTAGTCCAATATTGCCAACCAGAGCCAGAATAACATTAATAATAAATTCAAGGAGCGCAATTAATGAAAAAAACCTTGAATAGGCAATGCTACGTGTGCTATGCTACACTACAAACTAGGCAATCCTACCCTAAGGCAAAGGCACATATTATACATGAATTCTTAAGTGCTTTTTTGTTTTCAAAAAGTGAGGCTGCAAGAAAAACCAAGGAATAGAATGACCATGAATTTATATGGGCCAGGCCAGTCACTTGTTTGAGAATTAATTTATCAAAATCCAAGACCAAGTACAAGTGCACTTTACTTTTTCCTAAGCGCCAACCCTGTCGTCTGAATTACGCCACCCTTATTTACGCGACGCGTTCTAGAAATCCTTCCAAAGTGTAAACATTAAACATGATAAAAGGGTGATTTAACACAAAAACCTTGCCACACTTTTAGATAGAGTCCTCATCTCATGGATTTTCTCTGACACTTTACAATATCAAAACCTAATCTACGTCTATGGTCGATACATAACGTAAGTACGTAGCCTAAGTGTATTTCCCCAAATCATATGCCAAAGCAGGAGCAATAGCAATAGCAATAGCAAGGGAAGAAAAAAAAACAAACATTGCAATTTATTTATAAATAGATTTGCAAGTCCTCTGCCTGCCATACAACTTAGCCACAGCCAAAAAGGAGCCCAATGTCCCATGTGTATGTCATGCTACACCTTTTCTTTTTAATTCGAAATTCCAATACTCATCTCAACTCAACTCAACTCAACATTTCCTCAATTAGTATTTCTATTCCTTGGCATTGGGATGAAGGATTATAATACATGAAGGAGCTGAGCTAAGAAATGGATTGAAAATGACACACGTGAACGTGAAGGACGAAGAGATGAAGAAATGTTCTAATAATACCATTCAGTCCCAAGCAACCCAGGAGAATTCGGTTTTGTCCCTTTTGTCCGTTCTCAAACAACTTACTCCTTTGACTTCCCACTTACAAATTAAATTACCACATTTATCCAATCATTCATTATTACAAGGCAAGGTAAAATGATACGTAGGCTCACATTTGACATTTGAACTTTATTTTACTCTCAAAATCAAAATCAAAATCAATGTCAAATGAAATGCAACCGTGATCAAAGGAAACGGAAAATCTAATCCAATTTATTTATAATTGCACAAACAAATTGAGAGATCATACAAGCCAATGACTGTCTCTAAATAACGTGTTTGCCTGATGGGTAAGGTAAATTCTGGAGTCAGTTTTCATTTTCCATGAAGTAAGTCTCACTAGTAGAAAACAAGACATTCAAGCATATCCATGACACATGCCTAGCAAACAAACGAAACGAAACGAAACGAACTCCATTGTATTCCTATTCTATTCATTCGTATTTGCTTTGGACTTTACATCTTGCTGCCTGCCTTTTCTATTCCCCATTAGTCATATGATTTCATTTGACATTTTGCCAATTTTACCCAATGTTATTGATATGGCTAAGCTAGGCTAGGCTGGCTGAAAGGCCTAATGTTAAATTGCGTACGCACACGGGTCTCTGGATTGGATTCCCTTCTCCTATGGAAAAAACCAAACTTGCTTTTGCTTTACTTTTGCATCATCTGCATTTTGCTTTGCTTTGCCTTGCTTTGCTTTTTCATTCTTTCCACAAACTCCCACTTCTTCAGCTGAATCGAATGACGAACTTTCTAGAAAAGACATAAAATGCAACGCAATGCACTGGAATGACCCCAAAATCTAAACTAACCGAAACAGTAACAGTAACAGCGTTGTTTCGGAATAAATCCGATGACGCATTTCCACTTTGAGGTAAAAATCCTATAAATGAAAACACTCATGCCATTTCCATTTGGTTTTTGGCTTGATAAGTCTATTCTAAATTACGTACGTACTTAAAAGTTTCCACGCCACTAGTCCGACCTTTGTACGTATTGTGTCCTAGTCGATGGTTTTTAAAAGAGGAACACATACATAACATGATAAATAACAGATTCCGTTTCTTGAGACTCTATTTTTAAAAGCAGCAAAGGAAAGGAAGATGCCTGCATAGCCTACAATTGCAAAGCGTGCCAGGCTCCGCACCGCGTAATGCTTAAGAACACATGTACTTTGCACGTGGAAGTTCGCATTGCATTTGCAAATTTAAATCATTCTCATCTCATCTCATGGGAAGACACGAGGGACAAGAAAATGAAGAAGGGGACAGACAGGTTGGCATTTTGGGATGGCAATGGCAGGCAGCATGCAAATAACGGAACGGACATGACTTAGCCTTGTTTTCCCTTGGCTCTTGGCATTTAAATCAGACACGCGTGGCAGTGGCTCGCTCAACCCATAGCCATAGCCTAGGCCTAGGCCTGTTCAGATTGACGAGTTGAGGTCAAGTCAAAACGGAACAAAATTACTTGCTTTACTTTGCTTTGGTTTGGCATCTGCAGTAGCAGCATTAGCATTTCTATGAAAGCCTGCGTTGCGTACGTACAAAAAATCGTAAATTACGTACGTTCGTTTGTCGCTTTGGCAAAAAAGACGACAACGACAACATTCCCATGCCATGTTCTGATTACATGATAATTCCTTCCTATTGCTATTGCTATTGCATATTGCTTACTCTGGAAACTGACCACAAATCAAATCTAATGAAATGAAATGAAATGCTACAACTACTACTACTACGCCATGCTATGCCACTCTGACCTAATTAATTTTACCCAGCCTACATAAAATAATCTAATCTAATGTAAGTTTCAGACTTGACTTGGCTTGGCCTAGTGCATGCATACGTATTTGGTTTGAGTAGGAACGATACAGATGAAATAGAATAAAAAACAAGGTGAGGTAAGCACAACATAACAACAACATCCGCAGCAGCAGCAGCAACCAGAAAAAGAAAAAGCAAACCAAAGCAAATGACGCAACTTGGTTCTACTAATGGCTGACGTTTACGTTTTACGTAGACTGGACGACAAAATCAAATCTATAAAAAAAATGCAAATGAATCCCGTGTCGTCGTGTTGTAAATCATTTAAGCAAAACGCAAAGCATGCATGGAAGATGCGTGTGTGACTGTCTTTGTCCATTTCTTGCTTACTTTGCTGCAGCAAGCAGACCAAGATTAGATTTTTTATCTACCTCTACTCTCTGCTCAGCTCAGCAGATCTCATGGAATGACTATTTTGCCTCTATTGCTGATACATAGATTTCTTTGAACTCTTCTCCAGATTCGTGGCAAAGACGTAGTTAGCATAGCAAGCAAGAGCCTGTCATGGCATGAGTCATGTTTCTCTCAAATAATGTGTAAGCATAACTGCAGGCGTTGCGTTTATCACCACATACTCAACTAAATAAAATAAATGACAAAACCAAATGAAGTGATATCATTTTTATGACCATGCATGCACCTGTGACTCTAGGCTGAAGTAAAACGTTTATCCTGTTCGTAATTCTAATAATAATTCTATCACAAATCCAATTAACCTCCTTGCCTATGCCATGCCTTCTTCATTCTCCTTTCCAAAACTAATAAAAAATCTAGCGATCAGTCCATTTCCGTTTAGTTAGTACTAGTAGAATTAGAAAATCCTTGATGTGTGCACAACGTGACTGTGATTTGGCACCTGGTATGACAGGGCAGCCATTATATGGGCATGCATGGGTATGGTCTGCCAAACTTTCACCACATTATTACTTTGGCAATTGGCATAAAAGTCATCTCAACTCATAATCATAAAAATGATCATTTTTGTCAAACCAAAAGGAAAGGAAAACCTGGGATTTCATAAATAAAATCAAAATGGAATGGAAAGAATAGAGATCAACTTGAGTCATAATGACCTTTTGCTAGACTGCATTTCTTATTTAAAATTTAAGAAGGAAATAAAATAATGCCTAGACCTAGACGAATAAACCCTGATTAGATAGAAATTATGAGGTCACTTGCTTTGCCTCACTCACTATCTCAGCTCAGCTGGTCTGAGTCTGAGCCTGACCCGAAACGAAACGACTAGAACGAACGATTGATTAGACAACACAACTACGTCACGTCCAGGTGATTAAATTAAATGCGAAACCCTGACATAATAATTAGCACAGCTAAACTAATTAGAGAACTGGAAGTCATGAATGGAAAGTATAAGCAAAAACACAATACGGAACACTCATACTCACATGGGCAAACATGAGAGTGACAAGGAAACTTTTGGATTTTTGTATTGAATGAAATATTTGCGAGATGATCAACTATGTCAACTAAACAGTCGGCTAGTGCTGCTAATCCTAATCCCTTGCTTTGCCTGGTTAATTTCCTTAAGACAAAAGCTGTAGGACTAGAACACTAGACCAAATAATTCGTAAGTCCTTTCCTTCCGCCTTAGTTTTAGTCTATAATAATTTTCCTGTATATTAATGCGAATTAAATAAAAACTTCTCGGTCTACACCTAGCCTAACTTCCTGACAAAGAAAAGGATGCACAATAAATACTTGACTTGTGACTTGTTGTATATCTTATTCTTATTATTGATTAGATAATATTGGCATATTGGCAGCTGCAGTGCAGTTAAAATAAATTAAACGAGTTTAGTTTAGTTTTGTCACCCAGCTGCATGCATAGCAAGCAATCAGGTTTCAACGTCTACGTCTTGTATTTGCATTACTTTCTAAGTTTCTATGAACTAACTAAACTAAACTAAACTAAATCTAACTACTAATACGTATCTAAATGAAGGGAATAATCCTAATTATTGAATTTGACTAATTACCTCTTAAAGTCACGCATCAAACGACGACGAGCCGGAGTAGACATTATTGTCTCGCCTCGATTTGGCCTTTTGGCTTTCTCTGGGGTCAAGAAACGACGGACGGGAGTCGAGGTCAGGTCAGGACTGGAGAATTGAGTTGGATCTGTAGTTCGTGGGTCACACCTGATCTGGGGTTTGAATTTAGACAGACTAGAGCACAGAATTCCTTCTCTCCTTGATTGGAATTGAAATGACTATTGAACAAAAGTTCACAGGACGTACAGTACGTAAGTTATACGTTACGTTTTGGATTGTTCGTCGTCACTCTCCTTCCTTATAATTTTGTATTGACGAAGGAAGATTTGGGATTTGGTTGGACACACACACGTTCTGTTCTTTTCCCTTAGCCCAGGAGTAGAAGAATGATGATGAAACGACTACAGCTGAACGATCTATACCAAATTCACACTCATACGACTATGGCCAAATCATAAACTTGGTTTGGATACGTTTGGCAACGACGTAGCGTAGCCAAGGAACCAACAAGCCTAAAACCAACGAACTAGAACTAATCCATTGTTTTTGTAGAGCAGAATTTGAGAATTAATTACCGAGTCGATTTTTAGCAATCATAGCAGGGAATTGAGCTTCAGTTTTTGTCTTTCCTTGTGACTATTTCTAATTATGCAATAAATGGGACAGCACAACACGAATTGAGATGAGATTGTATTACGTAGGATTGATTTTTTTATTTTATTCACCAAATAATAATTTTAATTCATGTAAGAATGTCGTGTGCAAACGACCACTGCACTGCACTGGATAACCGATTGTAGGATTTGGACTTAATTAGTTAATCTGACGTACATATGTGTATAATGTAAATTTAACATTGGGAGAAAAGGAAATAGGAAACCAATCATTTAATCTAAACAGCGTACAACTAACAGCACATATGAAAATTGGTAAAGCTAACGCTAAGGTAAATGCTAAGTCAAGTTGTCTGATTATTCATTAAGTAATTCATAGGTCAAATCAATCAGATAAAATGGGTCTAGAGTTAGAGTGAACAGGTAGCTACAAGTTATGTAAATATAGTCAAAACTTAAAATCAAGAGTCGATTGGACTAAAGGCAATGACCTGAGTTGAACTTAACTTTTATGACAAAGCAAAGTCAAATCAAATCAGAGCGACTAAAAACCAAATGACTTAATTTGGACGCTAAGGAAAATTTAGGGTCAGCTAGGGAGTAAAAATGTAAATTTGAATTTTGAGCTTGAGCTTGGGCTTATAATAAATTTCTTACAAGGAAAGCATCGTCATGAACAGAACATGGCTGTGGACGTGAACCTGGACTTTGTCCTTTATTTTTGTCGCTGACCTTTTTCTTCCCGCCCCAAGAACTCCGTATAAATAGGATGAGTTTGGCCGTGCTCGAGTTGATTCTGTCCAACGCCTTAACGGAGGGTCAAATAAAAGCCTTTTAAGGTCATTGGGAGTGTTAGGAGAAGCTGAGGCTGTTCTGGCAAGCTGACCAATATATTTTTCTGTCAAAGGAGGACAATTCGTAAAGCTCATTTTGGCTACACAGAATTTAAATTTAATTAATTTAATTTAATTTAAAGATTTTTAATAATTTAATAATAAAACAATAATAAAACTAAGCATAAATACGGAAAATCCTACAAAGGAGGACAACTTCTCCAAAGGAGGACATTGAGGAGGACAAATGTCAGAGGAGGACAGACCTCTCCAAAAGAGGACTGTCCTCCAAAAAGGAGGACGGTTGGTCAGCCTGGTTCTGGAGCACTTGATTTTCACAAATTTTTCTCTTCTGTTGCTGGTAAGAAAAATAATGAAAAATAATAAGAATTAATGTGAATTCAATTTCCTGGATGAAAATGAAGAAAATTAATTTTATTTTATTACTTACCTTGAAGTATGAAGAGGATATGGATTTGGAGGTAGAATTGGAGTTAGGTCGAATCTGACCTTAGCCTCTTGACCTGACATTGGCCATGACTAACACGTTTTCTCCCTCCCTCAACGTCGACGTTGCATAATGAGATGGAGAATATGTGCAGAAGATCTTTTCTCCAATTTTCAACGTTGTCGTCGTCACATCAAAAATTCTTTCTCGGCGAGAGGGATCCAAACAGGTCAAGATCCAGCCAATTTTCCTTGGACTTCAATCCAGGACACTCCACTTAATTATGGTGGCCAAATCAGCTGTGGGGCGAGTTGAGATTGGGGCAACTTTAGAATGGGCAGAGAGCAACTCCGTAAGCAGCGGAGGAGAAAACGTCCAGTTCCAGACCAGTCAGTCCATCATCTTTGTCCAGTTTTTGTGAGGATGGTTGAGTCCACTTTATTGTGACCCTGGGCCGAACTTGCAGGAAAGGACAGGGTACAGAATAAAGCGACAACTCCCTACACCGTGGTCCTAGCAAGAAACCATGGATGCAGTTCCATTCCAAAGACCCGTCTCCCTTTTGAAGGGAAGTTAAAACTGGAATGGACTAGAACTGGACTGGACCTGGACATATAAGGAAGAAAATTTTCCATCCCACCCGATGTGTGTTAATATTTTCACCCAATCTCAAGCGTCAGTGATACCAAATCAACTAAGGTCAAGACGACAACAGCCAATAAAAATGATCAGGAATCTCATTTGCCCTTCCCTCTCCTTCCCTTGAGTCTGGACTCTGAAGTCAATAAAAGGAGCTGGAGCTGGACTTTTCCAAGCAGAGGCAGTTTTGCTTTGAATCCTAGATGAAGAAGTCAAAGTCACTTACATAACACATAGTCTGCTGCGCATTCTTTTCTCAAGTCAGTCCAAGCAAAGCAACGCAACGTACAGTCAGAAATTTTCAAATTCCAGTTACCACGAGTTTTATTTTCATTTTAACCTACCGGATCAGATTTATATTTGACCGTAGATACCCAGTCAGAAGTCAAAATGCCTAGAGACGGTCCGACAGTAATGCGAAGACAAGATCGTAAGAAAAACATTTTATCATTATTTTCTAACTTAATATTGAGAGGTCAATATTCAGGATCAATTGTCATTTGCCACGTTTCTAAGTCTTCCTTTTTGATTGAGAATTCTCAAAATAATACAGTATTTTCACGTAGAAATTAATTTTCCTCTTAAAAGTGAGCTCAATTATTAATCGTAATGCAGATTTTATAATTTCATTGCTAAAGCCGTCAAGCTTTCCGTCCGGTAAAATAGATAGATCAGCGTGAGACATTTTCTTCACGGTAGTTTTACTCAGGTCAAAGCTAATAAAAACTAATAGGATTCATGGGGCATTTTGATACACACGTAGAAAAAGTCATTAAAACGTAAGTTTTTTATATGACAAGTCAATGTCAGATGAAGGAGAAGGCTCACCTTTAAGTAAAGGTCAGGTCAACGCACTTGTAAATTGCAATATGTAATGTACAACTGGGGGTCATCCAGTCGTTGCACTGCATGGACGGACTTTAATTTATTACAAATAGAAATTCCAGACTGAGTAGTGCAAGCGTTTGGGTTGAGATTTGTTATGCAGGTAGCTTTGGTCTCAATTTTAATTGAATTTCCATTGCATCAGGGAACTTGAGCTCGTAAACGAAATTCTTTTATTTTACTCATAATTGTATTTTCATAAATTATGATTTTAGCTCGGGCCATCACGTCATAAATTGCAATATGTAATGTACAAATGGAGGTCATTCAATCGCGGCACGGCATGGGCGGACATTAATTTATTACAATTAGAAATTCCAGACTGAGTAGTGCAAGCGTTTGGGTTGAGATTTGTTATGCAGGTAGCTTCGGTCTCAATTTTAATTGAATTTGCATTGCATCAGGGAACTTGAGCTCGTACACGAAATTCTTTTCTTTTGCTCATAATTGTATTTTCATAAATTATGATTTTAGCTCGGGCCATCACGTCCAGGACTTCCCCACAGAATCGAACTCCAGATGGGACCAATTTCAATTGGACAGAATTGATGCGACTAGAAACCTTTAGAATCAACGAACAAATCACGGTTAATGTGGCCTTTGTCCATCCAACAGACAAAATTGTCTGTGTTCAACCTCACAAAAATACAGGAATTCTTATGGCATGCCAGAGGAAAATTGAAGAATTGAGCCAAGACAATGCATTCAGTCCATTTCCATCACAAGACATTCAAGTTGGAAAATTATGTTGTGCCAAATATCATGAAGATGACCTGTACTACAGGGCTGTCATTACATTCGTCGACCATGCCACCAAAACGGCTAAACTTCTGTTCATCGACTATGGGAATATTGAGACGACACCTTTCAATGAAATTTTAGTTTTTGACCCTTCTCTCATCATATTCCCGATTCTGGCAATTCCAGTCTACTTGGAGAAAATTGATGGACTCATGGACTACACTAGCGATCAAATGGAAAGCTTGGGTCAAGATATTGACACTGGGTATTCAATGAAGGTGATTAAGTCAGCGGTTAAGAGTACAAGGGCGGCTGATACTGATGAGTATCAACTCTACGATTATAAATATGTCGTCGACATCTCCACACAGAACCCATCGGGGGGAAATGTTCCTTTGGAGAATCCTGGTAAGTCATGGGTTAATTTATAAATGATGGGGCAAATCGATTAAGCATGATTCATTTATTTTTACAGCTGGGTCCTCAACTGCTCCCGTGGCTCCGAAAGAGCCAGAACCAGAGTCTACGGTTGCTGTCGCTGCTGCTGTTGCCGAGGTCATAGGAAGAAATTCCAGTTCAGAAGCCGATCTCGACTCCTGCAGTTGTAGCTGTGTCCGAAATTGCCCCAGAAGTTGTTCCGACTCCAACCACTGAAGAAACTGAAGCTCCTGTCACTGACAAACCTCCTGTGGAAAATCTTGAAGTCAAAGAAGGCATTGTGAATGTGAATTCCGGAGATTCTGTCGCAAGTTGCCCTACCGTTGCTGAAAATCGTAAGTGAAATCTATGTAGAAGTAGTATGTTATTTATTTTATGTAGTAATTCCTGCTGTGCTGAGCTCGAGCAGGCCAATGTGCATAAATTTCAATTTTTGACTCGGCATTTTTGCAGATGAAGATGGTCCTGCTGCTACCAATGTGATTGCTACTACTCCTCCAGCTACAGTTCCAGATCCAGTCCAGATTGCCAGCCCTCCACCTGCTATTGCTACTGCTGCAAATGGAACCGCACATACTCAGGGTAGTCTTACACCTCCTTCCATGATGAGACTGTCAAATTCTTCTGTCACCGCCGGACAACAATTGAGTGGACAACGGAGTAATGGAAACGGCAATGGCCGTGAAAATAGTAAGTCCGAAAATGTACATACATGTGTAATACAACTATAATTTACATTTCATTATTTATTCCAGTTCCAATGCCAGGACAATCGCGATCTGCTACTAGTTCTATGTCTGGCTCTACCTCTGCATCTGGCTCACGTTCTGGATCGTCACAATTTCAATTTCAACAGCCAATGCAACCAATCGTGTTCCCTACGCCAGAGACTCTCAACTCATATGGAATTCCAATACCAATTTACCAGACGCATGGTCAGCCTATCCCAGGATTTGCAGCTTATGTTCCTAGCATGATTCCTCAGGCTCAAGTTCAATCGTCAATATTAGGTGAAAGGCCAAGGACTCCGTCAACTCCACCGCTCAATGCAGGTCAATTTCAAATGGGACTCTTGAATACTCGAGTGAATGAACTTCTCGGGCATTTCGATGCCATGAAGGCTTGGATTTCTGAAGCTGTGGCTGGACCTGAAGGTAAATTTATTATAATTTGCATACACATACTATGCCATTTCAATTTCAATTAATTTGACATGCTAATGAGTCTTTTTCCTTTTTCTTTATTTTCTTCCAGGATCTGGAGCTGGTGCTTCAATTAGCATTCCTATGCATCAAGTTCATGTTCTCGTTCCAACTCTATTGGAATCAATGCGGATCAAGGATGAGAAAATTGTAGAGTATGGAAAATGAATTGGAAGTTTACAGAGCTGAAAAAGCTGCACATGCCGCCCGTGCCAAGATGCAGCTCAAGAATGCAGTCGTGGGTTGAAGTTTTAAGTTTTGATGTTTTTGAATTTTATAATGTGACTATATAACGAGATGACTTCTTTTACACGTACACTACTAGTTAAATCCGTTTTATGTGGTTTTATGTTTTGTTACATGTTAGTTTAGTAGATTTTATGATGACGGATTATTTTATATGGTTTTAACGCTCAGTTCTTTGATGTTACACGCTACGCACTGACGATTTAGAATAAATACGATACGACCCATGCAACAATCAAATTTTGTTCCTGCATTTTGTGTTGATTTTTATTTGGGCAACATTTAAAAATGATAATTACAATACAAAATAGGAATAATTTACGAGGTATACATAGGACCTCTAGCTAATTGAAGTAATTGATTCAAAGAAGATGGAAACCATGCTCCGTCTTTAAATATAAAAATGACATTTGCACTAATATAAATCGCTACATCTCCACATCTATAAACTTGTTTCCCTTCATAATATTTATTTGGGATGGGCAATGAATAAGAGTCCAAGTTGTTCACATTTCATTTGAACCAAATCCCTGAATCCATTAGGGACTTGAGAGGTCATACGAATTGCATCTGCCATGAGTTCAGGGGTCATTGTGACTGAGGAAGGAATTGGTGGTTGTGGAGCAGTAGCGGTAGATGTACCAGCCAAAATATAATTGAAATCCATTTGAATCCCTGGGGCTTGAATAGATGCATTTATCATTTCAAGAGCCTTTTGTAAATTTTCTGTCACTTCAGGGTCACGCATAAGAATTTCTGGGAAAAGTGTCCTCCACCAAGTGTACCAACGATAAATCTCTTCATAATTTGGACGCTGATTCAACCACGTGATGAGAAATTGAAGCCATTTAGGGAAAAATGATAATTGGAAGATTTGAACAAGGGATTTGGGTGGAGTCACGTCACACCAATCCATGATCCAGTTCCAAGGCTCTGTAAAAAATTAACATAGGTCAGAAAAGAGGTAAAAATTCAAATTAAACGTTTTAACTTTATTTTTCTTACCACTTATTTGAGTTTGAGTCGTGAGGACGAGTTCCTCTAGAGCAACTTGTAGTTTTGGAATGATATTTCTAATCACAAATGCATCCATAGCCCCTTTCGTAAATACTTTGATCCAAGGAGTAATGATTTGTTTGCCTGAAGCATCCGATGGGTGCCAATGAACAAGGGCATTTGACAATTTCCTNACTTTGATCCAAGGAGTAATGATTTGTTTGCCTGAAGCATCCGATGGGTGCCAATGAACAAGGGCATTTGACAATTTCCTCCTAATCGTTGGATAAACCATTTCCAATTTTGTCCCTAGAATAGGTAACCAAGGATGAATCCATGCATGGATAGGTACATTATCAGACAATGGATCCCATTCATCTACTCCCGTATTAATTTTGGGTAAAATCATTTGATCAAGAATATTCATATAAATCCAACTTGGTGTTGCAGGTCTCCAACTTTCAAGAAGGTTCAGCATTGGAAATGGATCTTTAACATTCCAGAATTCCAAGGCTCTACGAATAGAAGGCATCCATGCTTCCCATACAATCGTATGGTAAGGACCTTCATGAACTCCTAAAGTTCTTTTCCAATCCATAAATAAATTCAAATGTTCCGTTGGAGAATCAAGTGGGTTCCAATCCCTGAGTCTAATTTGTAAAAGTGGAATTGCAACGGTACTGGCCATATTAAACAATTGAAATAATTGCCATTCTTCTGGATGAGCACTCTGTAAAATAATTTGGAATTAGTCAAGTATTACGAAGGCAAGGGAAACACTCAGAATTGAGTAAATCTTACCCGAAGTTTTATAAAAGTTGCAAGGGCCAACTCAAGAGAAATGTCTGGTAAGGTCAAACGCTGGATTAAATCAATCAGAGTTTGTGCGGACTCAATTTGTCTGCTTTGCTCCGAAAATCTTCTAAGGAGACGGTCCAATTCTTGTTGAATCGTCGCTTCTCTGTCCAATGCATGTTTAGCTTTGCGATCATTCTTCATAATATCCTACAAGCAAAATCAAATCAATAAATGTTATTATTTTTATTGTCTAAAAAATGATGACGTTAATATTTGTATTATATTTTGTAATTGTGACTTTGCCTGCTCACAATCCTCAACAATGAGATTAATATTATGAATGAGCTCTGGCATGTCAAAAAGTTTTTTCTGTTGAAGAAGTCTGCCTTGAGCAGTTGGAGTTGAATCTGCTCTATCTTCCCAATCATCTTGAGGTCTCTTTTGCCCAGAAATCGCATGATATCCACTCAAAATCCTAGTCTCAGGACCAGTCAAATCAATCACTTTTGTTTTGGCAAGTTTTCTATTCAATCAAACCAAATAAAATGATAAATTAGCTCCGGCTCCGATAAAATTCCAATTCAAGATTACCATTGATTGAGTATTCTGTCAATGTACAACGTAAATAATTTTGTGAGCAATTTAATCTAATTACCCAGCATCTGGCCGTGCATAGAGAGTTCTTTGTTCCAATACTTCATCAACTGTCACATAACGAACCTCAGCCCGATTTCCACTCTTACTAGTACCCGCATCAGTTTTTCTCCATGAAGGGTCTCTGACTTCTTTTGGTTTTGGAGGAGGAGGGGGTTGACCT